>PNEN01001745.1:0-61486 GCA_002933655.1 Cercospora berteroae
GAATCCATGCCAAGTCGCCAAGGTGACAGACTTTTGAGATAGTACTGTATAGCGATTAGAGAGGAGCGCATCTTGCAATTGATTAATCCTCGAGATACGACTGGTCGAGGTAGATGACGTCTGGCAGAAACGAGACTGTGGATGAACACAGATGGCTTCGTTATAGAGGCGAGTTGCACGCTATTATAGGGCACCGTGGTGCCCTACTATGAAATTAAGTTTTGCTGAACATACGCTTTACTCCCGTGCAAATCAAACTTACGCACTGTCCCCTACACGGGAGGAGCAGTTGGCATAGGCCGTGTTTCATTTTGCCCATCTTTAAAGTTCCCTGCAGCTCGGTCACGGCAGCTTTGTGCGTGTCGCGGGAGCCCTGCGGAAGAGTGAAGATTCGCCTATTGCAGTTTCCTGTATAATTTAAGCATCGCTGGGCCGTCCCGCTTTCAAAATGTCCGGGTGCTCTTGTGTATATGTAGCCCTCTCCCGAAAGTGAAACTTGCCAATATGGGTATTTGGATGGCTCTCGCTTTGACGCTCGTCGACGGTCCAAGGGCAGTGGATGGCATGGAACATGCATGGTCCAAAGCGGATGCGGTGCTGTTTGTAGTCGCATCGCGAGGAAGGTGGCGGTACCCTGTGCACCGCAGATCGTCACGATAAGTGTAACATGTCCCTGTCGTCAGTCAGTGCCGACCGTGTGGCGAAGCCAAAGGTGGAGCATTTTCCGTTTCGAAAAACATGTATATAAGCCACGGGGTGGAGCTAGGGAATACGCATTCACTTGCTGTACACGCTTATGTATGGAAAAGTAGGGTTTCCAAGCAGTTCAATTGCATGCACTATTCCTCTTGCCACACGTAAGCCAGGAACGAGACGATGAGAAAGGCTACATACCACACGATACCACGAAGATGACTGACAACACGGAAAATGTAGCATCTCTTAGTTCAGCTCCAACGAAATAGCTAGTTCAACTCTGTCGAAAAAGCAGAAAGCAGCAGCGTACCGCATGCACTTCGCGCGAGAAGTTTGGATTTCTTCAAGGACCATACTTTGATCCGAGGCCATGAATCCTGTCCCGGCCGTTTCAACTCTACTCCTTCATCTTCTTCTCTCCTTCCACCACACTTCAAAAATGAAATATTCAAACCCATAAAAAAGAGACGTGATGATGTGATGATGATCAACAACAATCCACAATTCGGCATTCCTTCAACCATCCAACCACCCCCACACCACCCACACATCACAATGAAAAAGGACCAAAGAATGGACGGGGAAAGAACTCCGTATAACGCCGACGCTCCATTTTCTTCAAAAGGTATAACTCTTGCATCTGGGTCTTGTCGATGGTAAAAAAGCGATCAATCAAAGGCGCTTGCCTGGGACGAAAATGAAGAGACATAATAACGCCACGTCAATGAGCGTGATCCAGAACAGACACATCAGCGCTCTCTGGCTCAGCAGCTTCTTGACAAAGGGCTCCTTGATCCTCGCGAAGCTGAAGAAAGTGTATTCGCTGAAGCCGAGCAGGGCAAGGATAGGATCCAGCATGTACTGATGTGTCGCGAGGAGGTAGATGCCGACGGTGAAAGGAAGTATGAGCCAGCATCGTGTCGCGCGGTCCCGATTGAGGAAGATCAGGACGAAAGCCGTCCAGAGCGCGCCGAAGATGGCGACCAGGCCACAGATGAGGCGGAGCATCATCGAAGGTTGGACGATATTGCCCAATGCCTTCGCTCGGAGGAAGCCAGGGAAGGCGTCGCGCTCCATAGCCTGGAAGACGTAGTCCTTAGCTGCGTCAAAGACTTCGGGGTCGTCTCGTCCTTCGTTCTCGATGGCGTGTGTGATGTCGTTGAGAATGCCTTGGGGTAGGATAATCTCGCGCTCTGCTCCTGGGAGCAAGAATGTGTACAGGATCTTCTCCGCCGACGCTCGAATGTCTGCTCGCGCAACCGTGTGCTGCGGGCTGTTGTTGCTGTTGATATTCCCTGATGAAGGTAACCCATCCTGGCCGGTCATGTAACTCGGTCGCGGTTGCTCGAGGCCTGAATCGGAGTTGTTGTGGCTGCCTGTGCTGTTTTGCGGGCTGTGGCCAGTGCCAATTTCTGCTCTCAGAAACGCGCTAAGTCGCTGATCGGGTGTCTGTCGCTCTTTCGACTTGTCGTTGAAGGCACCGCTTGGCCCTGGCTCGGTCGAGGTGCGCTCGAGGCCATTGTAATTGTCAAGAATCTGCGACGATCGTTTGCTGCCGGATTTGTCGAGTTCGGGAGTCGACACGAGGACGGATCTTCTCAGTTCGCGGACGTAGTGACGGCAGAGGGACATGTGTTGGGAGACATCGAGCCTGGGACGCGGTCAGTCTGCGCTTCCGGTCTGTATTCCTTTTTCGCGCTGAAGACCTACCAGAAATCGAGATAATCGACGGAGCGCTGCACGTCGCGCATGTAAATGTAGAAGGAGAATAGGTCGACCTGGAGATACACGTCAATGGGGGTTCCCATGGGTCGCGCAGCACCGCAGGCCGCTGTTGACTGACCGGCGCCAGTGTCCTCCGCGACAGGACCTCGAACAGGTTGGGCAGTCGTTCTCGCGCCGAGGCGTCCGGCGTGGGCGTCCGCTCGGAGCCGTCCATGGCTGTGGTGAGGTCGTCGAGGTCGTCGCCGGCGGCCGGGGGTGTGGGCGGCGGAGGTGGTGGTGGTTGGTGAAGAAAGCGTGTCGGACGGTGGACAGTTGCCAGGCACAAGGAGGTGCCGTGTTCGCGATGGAGCAGCTGTAATTAAAGCGGGCCAATCACATGGGCGCACCCGCCTCGCCTGACGTAGAATCCCCGTCGCAGATCCCGGACTGTTCGACGGCTCCTGCCTACCTGCGCAACCGGGCTCACCGTCCTCCTCTTCACCCGCAAACTCTCACTGCTACTCTATACAACACGTGTTTTGCGCGTTTCCTTCATCGACCTCACCTCACCGCCTGGTCGAAACGGCCGGTATCTGTCAGATTGAGCAGAGTTCATCGCCAAGGCGGAAGCTATGAGCGCCACATCACGCCAGCAATTATACCAGGCCAACATGTCACCATTCGACTTCAGCAGTCCATGGCGCGAATGAGTCCTCTCCTCAACGATCATCAGAAGAACCGTACAGTCGGAACATAAGCAAGAAATCTTTCCGCATACTGGATTATATCTACAAGTCCTGTGGGCCAAGTACACCTTCAAAACAAGTCATTATGCTCGAAGTCAACCATCACTCGTGTATCTCAGAAGCATCACTCATTCATCCCCTCCCCGCACCTTCCACAGTTCTCTAATTCCCTATCACATCCATCTAGAATTTTCCGAAGTCCTTGTTGATAATATCATAGAACCACGAGTTCTTGCACTCCCAAGTCTTACCAAAGATAATCTCCTTCTTCCACTCCGCCCACGCAACTGGAAGCTTCTCAGTGAAAAGCTTGCAGTACGTTCCAACCATCTCGCCATCCTCGTACACCTCGAAGGCATTGAACGAGTTGCAAGGGGAGTAGTTCTTGGAGCCCTTGGCCTTGGCAGCAGCAATGTTCTTTGCGGTCTGGACTTTGGCGAAGATGCGGCAGAAATCTGGGTTGAAGCCTCCTGGGAAGAACTTGTCTCCGAGCCACCAGTCCTTGCCCTTGTCGCCGATGGCACCATCGCATGGCTTAGGAGTCTGGTAACCTGGGCAAGAGATAGGTGCGCCTGGCTTGGTGTAGCCGTTTGAGCCAGCAATGACGACTTGGAACTGGTCGCGGAATTGGCCGCTGTTGGTGGCTCCCTTGGCGTCAATGGCAGCGCCGTAGATGGCGCAGCGGATGTAGGTGGTAGAAGGTGGGTTGGGGCAGTTGGCAGCCTGGTTGTTGGCATCAGTGTTGGGGTTGACAGATGGGGCACGCTCAAAGTAGATGTTGAAGCTGCTGCACTTCTCGCTGTTGCAGAAGGCGGCGCAAGCTTCTGGGCTGTACGAATCGAGGTTCTTGTACGTGAGGTAAGAGGCGCCTTGGTATGCGGCCTGGAGGTTCTGGAAGACCTGCTTGTAGCCGCTTGGGGTCGAGGCCTTAGTAGCAGCGTCCTTGATCTGTTGGTTGTTCAAAAATGCAGCTGGAGTATCTGGATCTCTGATGGTTGGGCCAGCGCCAGGCTCTTGGACTTGGCATGCATTATCTGGCTTTGGCTGAGGCGGGTTCGGCTGATGATCGAAATCCTGTCAGTGATTGCTGTTCTCCGGACAGACTGGTACTCACCTCTGGGTGCGGGTTTGGAGATGGATGGCCAGGGTTGTTTGGCTGGCCTGCGGGATCATGGTCAGTACGAGCATTAAAACGACACAACGCATCAAAGTCTTACATGGCTTCCACCACGCCCAAGGGTTGCAGTCCTTATCTTTGCCCGGCCACCAGAAAGTTGGATCAGCGGCGCGAGCCATACGGAACTTCGCTGGTGCTGCAGTGGCAGTCGCAGTAGCAGCAGACACCGCCGAAGAAAGCGAAGCCTCAACAGCCGCCATGTCAACACTGTTCACCTCCGGTGGAGCAGTAGCAGTCGGTGCTGGCGCATTGTGGATCTCCTGGACATTAAGAGTGCCCTGCGCAAGAGTCAATGGGGCCAAAGCGGCTGCGATGGCAAAAGAAGACTTCATAGTGATTGAAAGTCGAATATGTCAAAAAGAGTGACTGAGAAGGACGAGCTGTTGTGCGATGGTGAAAGAGATGAAGTGTGGAGAGAACGATACCACACGCGAGAAAGAAAGCGTGGCCTTCACGATGATGAACGACCAAAACCACGCGACCTGTCAACAGTTCTTATAGTCCCATCGCCTAGCATCTGGACACACTCCGCTCTTCCGTGCGTCAAAACGTCTTTTCTCCTGGATATGAGACTCTACACAGTGATACCTCCTTCCCGCAGCAGGCCTTGACGTGAGCATCTTCCTGAAGTGGACTGGACCAAACCCACAACACGAAACCTACGTTGATCAGAATTGCGATGTTCGTGTGCTTACCTTCCCATTTTTGGACCAATAGCTGAAGTCGTTGTTGTCCGCGGAGGTTGCTTGCCTGCAAGTGACGAGTCAGTCTTGGTGTGCCTTTCAGTCGGGCCTGTTCGAGTGACGATCTTCTACTATTTGGACGAGTATATCGTCACAAAGTTTCGCACGAGTGCAGAAAAGCTTTTTGTCGGCTGAACGCTTTTTTGAGGTGTCACTGCCAAGGGGGCAAGAAGGTCGACGGCAGCGACTAGTAATGAGCAAGACTTACGCAACGAACTGCATCGCATGCAATCCACGATTGGATGCCGCACAGCGCTGAATGATGAACGTACTTCAACTTTCCGCACTACACTACCGAGACACTCCCACAAGACACACTGTATAAAAACTCCAGAACAAAATAGACATGCAGTTGTAGTCGGCACTCGGCAGCCCCGGCTGGCATCGGGAGGGGCTGCACGTCACTTGCAAATCTCCCTTGCAGAGCTAAAACGGGCGAAACTTCGACCCAGTGTGGGGCTTTACCAGATCCTATCTGAACTTTCTGTCCCGATTGGGAAGTGTTGTTGTCAGGTTTGCAAGACTGGTCGACCGGCTTGGCAACTGTCGTTCGTGATGAGATTGATCGATAGTTTGTGTCAGGTTGATGAGTGTGAGTCTAGTTTCTTCGAGACTCCTGGCGGCGGTGCTGGGGTGTCGTTCGAAGATGAAGAACTCGTACGAATACGAAAAGTTGATTGTGGAGTCGGAGGTCGATGGATGGGATCGACAAGATCGATCTTCTTCAGCATCCTTGTAACCACATGCTACTATTGAAACGAGCTACTGCGGTGCAAGAAGTCATGGTATTTTCTCTTTCGTTCGATACGAGGTGGATCTGGACGCAGTCATGCAGTACTACATTGACCTTCCATCGGCAAGAATAGCCACAATCGCAAATGTTCACAACTTAAATTTATGCATGCTTCTGAATTGCCGGCACTTACGAATGTCAGAACATCTTGTTTCTGGCTGCGAGTCCTCATCAAACATTTCTCTGAGGAACGAAACTACCAACCACTTCAATGCTGATAACCCTGTCTCACCAAGCCCAGACTCTTGACAACATTACAGAACAACGTGGTAGTCATGATGATGGCAACGTGGCCCATGATGCGAATCTTCATACACGAGCATAAACTTCTTGGTACTGCATCACGCGACACCACGCCGAAGCTTGAGCTATCTGCCGTGTCTCGGTCTGCCCAGTCCGGCGATGTCTCACTTCCTTACATGCTATCATAGGAAAGTTCATGCGAAGACCGAACCGTCTTGACCAACGAGGTCCACTTGCTCGCCGAGAATGATTGGCGAAACGTCACTTCTGTTCTTGGCCGTCACTGGCAGTGGTGACAATTCATACTGGTATTTTTTGGTTGAACAAGTTGTTGAAAGTGGGCTGCCAAGAAGCAAGACTGAAGAGACAAAAATCGCCATTTCCTATTGTTCATACATAAATCGTTCGAACCGAAGTATACTCTCATTTCCTGAATTTTTCTTTCTCATATTCCATATCCTTCCAAAAGAATGGCAGTGTCAGCTGGACACATTCGTTACTGTAATTTACATTTCCTGTTTTCAATGTATTCGTTCCAATTGGTTGCACCAAGAAACAGCTCTTCTCTGGTTTTCATGCAGAGCTCGTTGATGGGAAGGTTAGTCCTTGTTTCCAAGTTCTGTTCCATTACCACCAGTGACCGAACCAGTTTCTCCAGCCGTTGTTGCGTCCCTTGCCGTAGCCTTTGCCACGACCTGGTTGGTATCCTCCCTTATTATGGCCTTTGTTAGAGCCATAGCCGCCATTGCCATAGCCCCCATTGCCATAGCCCCCATTGCCATAGCCGCCGTTGCCGTTGCCGTTTCCTCCGTTTCCTCCGTAGCCTCCGCCATATGCTTGGGTCGTGGTCGTTGCTGTGGCGGTCGTCTTCGTCGAGGTCCTGAATGTCGATGAGGCGCTGGTCGTGACTGGACCCGCAGTGGTAGAGGTCAGACGAGTGGAGGTCGATGAAGGGCCGTAGGTGGAAGATGATCGCAGAGAGGTCGATGCAGAGCGAGATGAGGTCGTTTGAGCACGCGTAGAGGTTGTCTGAGCACCAGTTGATGAAGTAGATTGGGCACGAGTCGAAGTAGATGTCGGTCGCCCAGAAGTTGTCGTTGATACAATGCTCGAAGAAGAGGAGCGAAGAGTAGAGGTCGCTTCACCACCAGCAGTAGTGGAGAACCTAGTCGATGTTGATACAGGTCGAGTAGTCGAGGAACCAATTTCGGAAGTGGATGTTGAGACCGGCCTAGTGGAAGAAGATTGCAAAGAGGTCGATTGATAGAGAGTAGACGAGGACTGAGCACGAGTCGAAGTGGACTCAGGTCGCTCAGAAGTTGATGTTGATACAATACCTGGAGTGGAAGAAACGCGACTAGAGGTCGTCTCGCCGCCCGCAGTCGAAGAGAGTTGAGTGCTCGTCGATATAGCCCGGGTAGTGCTAGATAGAGGACCAGAAGTGGATGTAGAGATGGGTCTAGTCGAGGAAGATTGCAAAGAGGTTGTTTGATACCGAGTTGATGAGTCCACAGTGTCCGAAGTGGACGTGGAAGCAGTTTGGGAGATCGAGTAACGAGTTGAAGTCGACGCAGTTTGCGTGGAGGTCGATTCAGTAGCTCCACCCGTGGTCGAAACAGTATTAGAAGTCGAGTAAGAGCGTGTTGAAGTGAACACAGGCTGCGTTGATGTTGAGCCGATGTCCGATGAGGATTGGGAAGTCGAGCTTGAGAGCGACGAGGAACGAGTAGAGGTAGATACAGATCGTGTGGAGGTCTCGGAGGTCGACGATGCTCCTCCCGTGGTCGATACGGCCGGAGATCTTGTCGTGGAGGAGTGTTCAGTGGATGAGAAAGAAGGCCCCGTGGTCGAAGAAATTCTAGATTGAGAAGTGGAGCCCATAGGCGTAGAAAGTCCACCGGTGGAGGCCGACTGAGTTGACGAGTAGGTTCCAGTCTGCGTCGAAGTGGAGAGCGTCGAAGAAGATGGTCCAGTCTGAGTCGAAGCAGATTGGGTAGACGAAGAAGTATATGGCAATGTTGAGGAAGACTGAGTAGTAGAACTGGACGATGAAGAGGAGTCACGGGTCGAGCTCAAAGCAGTCGAAGTAGACGAAGCAGATTGAGTTGACGAGGACTGGGTAGTAGAGTACACCTCAGTGGATGAAGACGAAGCCTCGCGGGTAGAGCTAAAGCCAGTGGTAAACGAGGATCCAGGCCGAGTCGACGACGATGAAGTGAAAGAATATGACTCGGAAGACGGAGAGCTAGGGCCGCGAGTTGACGACAAGCCGGTAGTAGAAGAGGACTCGGTCTGTAGTGTAGAGTATGTGACGGAAGAAGAAGATCCAGGTTGCGTCGACGACGATTGAGAAGAGTAGGTTTCGGTAGACGACGAGCTAGGGCCACGAGTAGACGTTAAGCCAGTGGTTGACGATAAGACGGTTGACGAAGTGTATTGGGTCTGCGTTGAAGAGGATCCAGGTTGTGTCGATGAGGATCTAGTGTAGGAATACGATCCGGTGGTAGTGCTTGAGCCGCGAGTAGAGGACAGGCCGGTGCTTGAAGACAAGCCAGTGCTCGACGAATACTCGCTCTGCGTCGAAGACGACCCGGGCTGGGTCGATGAGACTTGAGTAGTAGAGTACGTCTCTGAAGTCGTGCTTGGGCCGCGAGTGGAAGACAAGCTGGTGGTTGATGGATACTCGGTTCGGGTTGAAGAGGAGATACCTGTCGAAGAGGACACCCCGGTAGAGCTTGTATCAACACTAGAAGACGAACGAGTGCCAGAGCTGGTCGTAGAAGAACCCCGAGCAGAGCTCATCGACGACGTGACAGGTCCTGGGGTGACAGTAGTTGATGTCGATGGCTGCATAGAAGACCTGCTTGTCGAAGAGGACTCCAACCCGGTGCTTGATGATTGGCTGTAGCTGGCTTGCAGAGAAGTTGAAGTGGATCGAGTCGAGGATTCAGTCGAAGTAGAGGACTGGATTCGGGTCGACTGGGAAGTCATGGAAGAGCTGGCGGAAGATTCAGTCGTCGACGAGAATCCGGAACCTGATGTAGATGATCGGCTGTAAGTGGTTTGCGACGACGTAGAGGGTCCAGTTTCCAAGCTAGATGATCGCGAGTAGCTAGTCTGCGAAGAAGTCGAAGGCGATCTCGTTGAGGATGATGATCCACCCGAGCTAGTCTGCGTAGAGATTGAAGACGACCCGGAGGCAGATCCAGTCGTAGTAGACTGTTGTGCTGTAGTTGTTTGGTACAGCGTAGAAGAAGATCTGGTCGCGGATCCAGAAGAAGTTGAAGACTGAACCGGGCTGGTTCCAACGGAGGAAGACGATGACCTGCTCGAGGACCTAGTACCTGAGGTTGTTGACTGAGAGTAGCTAGTCTGCGAGGACATCGAAGAAGATTCAGTCGACGTGCTGATCGAAGTGGTTGAGCCGCTTGGGCTCGTTTGACCAGCTGAAGACGAGGTGCGAACGGAGCTCGTACGGGAAGAGGTAGAGACAGGACGAGTGGAGCTCTCACTCGATATAGATGAGCCAATCGAAGTCATGCCGGACGACGACGATGACCTCGTAGCGGATCCGGTAGAAGTAGATGAGCTGCCAGAGCTCGTTTGAGTGTACGTAGATGAGCTTGGGGTATAGCTTGTCTGCGAAGAGCTAGAACCAGATTGAGTAGAGCTTCCGTTCGTGGTAGACGAACGAGCACTGCTCGTTTGAGAAGAAGACGAAGATCTGGTAGCGGACTCGGAAGCAGTAGAGGAGCGAACAGAGCTCGTCTGAGAAGTGGACGAGGTGCGCCCAGAGCTTAGCTGGGAAGAAGTAGACTGAGTTGGCACGTAGCTCGTCTGAGAAGACGTAGACGAAGTCCGGTCAACGCTTGTTGATGTCGAGGACGAAGGTCCTGCAGAGCTTGTCTCGGAAGTGCGTCCCGAGCTTTTCTGGGAGGTCGAACTTCCGGAGCTCGTCTGCGAGGAGACAGACGAATATCGTGCAGAGCTTGTCTGAGAAGACGTGGTATATGGCCTGGTTGACTGTCCCGTGGAGGCGCTGCGCCCGGAGCTCGTCTGCGAAGAAGACTGAGCTGCAGATCCGCTTGTAGAAGTGGAAAGTCCACTGGAGCTAGCACCAGAAGAAGTATTCTGGGTGGAAGATCGAACAGAGCTCGTCGCAGACGAAAGAGAAGATGATTGAGTGGAAGACCCGCCAGGGCTTGTCTGTGTCGTCACTGCAGAAGAAACACGAGTGGAGGTCGATGACGGAGTGACGGGATTGACCGTAACGGTGGTAGAAGACGAACGTGGAGGGCGAGTTGACCTAGTAGTCGTGGTGGTAGCCTCGCCTGTAAGTGTCTATCAGTATCGCAGCGTTCACAGTTGTATAGGATTGAACTCACAATAGTCTCCATAGCATGGCTCAGGATAGTACTGTCTCTTGTCCTTCGAATCAGGAAGCCCAAAGTTGGAGCCAGCTCCATCGCCACGGGCAAAGCGGAACTTCTTGCGTGGGAACAAGTCCTCGACAACAGGTGCATCATTGAGAACGCCTGAAGCCGCTTGCAATGGCGCATCAACGACTTCGCCAAGGTTGACAAAGTCCTGGGCAAGGACCAATGGTGCCACTAGGGCAACGAAGGCTGGGGAGAACTTCATCTTCTGCCACAATGTAGGTAATCGATCGAGCGAACGGCGGCAGCAAAACAAACTGGAACGAAAGGAACAAGGGAGCTAGCACCACCTCGAAGCTGCTCTGCCAGAGGATCGTAAGGTGGCTTGCCTCCGCTTCTTATATCCATCATACATTTTGCCCAGCAAAAACAACCAAAGCCATTTCGACTACTGGCTCAAACTTCCGGCACCGTTGGCTCACGCATGCCGCCGGTGCACTCTTTGAGCAGTGGAGGTCTCCGTAAGAGACTTAGTCAAGTGTGCGGGATGCATCGTTGTTGGGGTTTCACATGCAACAATGTTCTGCAGGCACAGCACATGTCTCCATAGGCGGTGGGCAAGAAGACCACATGGCGCGAAATCTTTGGCTTTAGTTGCGGGATATTGCCTTGCTTTAATGCTTGAGTTGTTGCTGGAACAGAGATACCGTTATGTCGGCGAGCGCAACACGGCTTCTCTTTACTGCTCCGTGGCCTCCTGTTGACGAAGATGAATCCACTCAAGGACCTTGTCCGCCATAGAACAATCGTATTTTCCGCGATAAAGTGCGTCCTCGCAATCCTGTCCCGTGCTCCGGCACTCAGACATACCAGAAGATAGAGAATGAGATCGTCCCGCTGCGGTGGAAGCTGAGACAGACTCGGAGAATTCTGACAAAACCCCAGCTTTGCCTCACACCTAATTATAGCCTTTCGAGTCGTGTGTAGCGCTGCCGAAGCCATAGAGTAGAGCAATGTAGAAAGGCCACTGTATAAGCGAAGATGTCATACAGCATCGAATAGGCAGGACCAGATTGTGGCGTGAATTTGTCACACCAAGAGCCACTGCATGTTTCATGCCTGCGAGATGTCTTGCTAGATGGCCGAGAATCTTGATGTGGTAACCAGCACAGTCGACCAAATGCACAGTGTCGTAGTGGATACTGGAAAGTGGTGAATGACCATGGCAAACATTAACTTCTCTGAAGCCACAATTCCACAAAGTTTTCAAAAGCAGCGCACGGCTTCGAGGTTCCAATGAGTTGGATCAGAAGGCCACGTGCGGCATGGTCGCGAAGCTTCGCAAGATGACCCAGTATCGCTGACTCTCCAATCAGAACAGGATAGAGAGCGTGTCTCGTCCTTATGCAGCTAGACAACTTCCGTTTGCTTCAAAGCTTTGGCTCGCCTCAGGTGTCGCAGCACTCTTCGGCATTGAACATCAATGCCGGAACTGAATGACTGGAGGCCAGCATAGCACTCCTGTACGGATATAGTCGTGAAATGGTCTTGGCTTGCTTCAACTTTGCTTGAACAATGATCTCATGCGGCGCTCGAATAGGTTCCATGGTGCATCAAGAGTCTCACATCGCCAGAAATGGGTCAATGCTGATGCGGAGTGAGCTGCATATGCACGATATGAAACAGGCACATGAAGTCAAAACCCTCGCTTGGTTTCTTGACATGCACATGAATTGCGCAAGCGGGTCATGGCGTGAGTCGCAGTCAGCCGCAAAGCTTAGCTTGACCTTGCACAGTCTTGTGCTGCTCGAAATCGACTCGGCTGGCCTCAATGCCAATTGTCCTGCACTTCCAAGTCAGTGGGTGTAGGCCATGGATAGAAGACCGCAGCGACCACGAAGCAGATTCGAGTGCGCACGGAAGTGTTACAATCCATGTCGAAGACATGAAGTCTGGGGGAGTCGTTACCCGCTACAACGATCCGTGGCACGACAAACATGAAGGTTGCTGTTCCGCGATCTATCAGATCCATCTTGAGAACCGGCCGCATCGATGTTTGTGGTAGCTCGTAGCCCCACAACACGACTGGGAGTCGCCAGAACGAGCTCATAAAAGCGGGAATGGGCTAGTTGAGCACGACTTTGAATGGTATATCGTTGATGTAAAGACAAGCATTTCTATCGAACTAGTCAGCGTCGATTGTATTATTCGAGTCCACTTGAGGCCTCCAGCCTCCAGATTGTACTGTGTGTTCACTCCACGCTTAATTTCGTGCTATTCTCCGCCTTCACAAAATCCAAGAAGGGCTGGAGCTCCGGCGTTCGCGCACCATTGACCAGGAAGACGGCTGGCTTTCCGTATGGCGCGGCAACAGTCACATCTTGCCCGCCATTGTACTTCGTGCCAGTCCAGACGTGCTCGTAAGTCCTGTTGCCATTCCCAGCTGGCAGATACACCGTGACTTCGAAGGTCTGAGGATCGAGGACTGGTGCAACGTAGAGATGCTGGCCCAAGTAGAAGCTCTGGTAGCTAATGTTGCGAGCTCTCAGATCTTGTGGGTGTTCCAATACTACAGGTCTAAGGAGCGGCCATCCTTTTGGCTCGCTCTCAGTCTCCAGAATGTGGCGTCTGTATTTGCCCAGCGAGGCGAAAAGTCGCGCATTGTAGCCGTAGTACTCGTAGGTAGTAGTGTTGCTGTAGAACTGCGCATTGACGGACGGGATGTTACCTTCATGGGAACGGAAAGCGGCGCTGCTGACGGCTGCGAGCTCTCCCCATCTGCCGAGAAGTTCAGGCGACCGAGTGATGTTGTAGTTGTTGTAGGTCAATACTGTCGTGTAGCCACCGACGTCGGAATGCTGCTGTGAATAGCCAGAGAAACCCATGTGTACCATGATGGTGACGACAGATTTGATACCGTCATTGACACCCCAATCAACATTTTGATCGCCGACCCAGAACAAGTTCATGTACTTTTGAGAGGATTGTGCAGCAGAGCGATGGAACAGAACTGCCTCGTCCTGCAAGCCAAGGTCCTCGACAAGAGCTCGATGGTACGCTGCCCATTGTGTTGGATAAGCATTGTGGTAGAAGAATGCGTCGCTAACTGCATCATAAACCTTGACATCTCCGCTCAGAGGTGTGTACTCGCCAAAATCAGTCATGAAGCCAGAAATGTTCGAGTTCCAAACCTGCTGACGCAGTACATCCTCGTACCAGTCACGCAAGTATGGGTTGGTGAGATCAACAACTCCAGCTTGGAGGCCGGGACCACTCGAGATGATGGCTGTAGAGTTCGTTGTCGTGTTCTGCACAAAATAGTGGTTGGCGCTCGCTTCTTCGTACATGTTCCTTCTGAAGCCAGTGTCTTTCGTCGAGACATTGGTGAGGAATGTGTTGATGTACGACAAAGTGCGGACATTGTACTGATCGCGGAGGTTCTGAACGAATTCGGTCCAGGTCGGGTACAGGACATCGTCATTCTCCCAGTTCCACCACAGTCTGGAAATGTTCAAGTATGGTCCGACCTGGCTATGAGTACCAACCCAATCTTGCAGCCAGACACCAGCAATCGGCGCGCCCAGCTCAAAACCTTGCTCGACGATCCGGTTGACCTTGTCCTGGCCACCTTGAATGCCAAGAATGGCACCATCATCCACCCACTTTGGTAATGCCGGCTGTCTTCCGGTGTATGCCGTCAACGCCTCGATCGCATCAAACAGAGTCTCAGTTCTGGTGAATCCTCCATCTACGCTCAATGAATCGTATCGGATCGTGACAGCATCTGGCTGAGTGAAGTCAAAGTTGGAGTAGCCTGTGCTCTTCTCCGATAGGTAGAAAACTTTGCCGTCAGTCGAGATGTAGGACGGGACAGATGTGTAGGTTGTGTAGAAGCTGCCGCCTGCAATCGAGTTGTTGGCATTCTCCAAGGAGGTAATTGGCTCATCGCCTCGTCCAACACCTTGTTCTCGTGTAATGACCGGAATGCTTTGGTTCTTGAGCGAGGCGAATGACGCCTGCCCGCCAAGTCCGTAGAAGTCTTCACCGGCATTCGAGGTGAAGCTGAAGTAGAGCTTCTTCAATGGGTCCTCGGTGGCAGATGTAATATCGAGGTAGAAGGCAATGCGGTCCGAGACATCACTGGGCACCCAGAAGTACAAGGCGTATTGCCCGCTCAATTGTCCTTTGAATGTCAGCTGACCACTGATTCGCGCTGCCTTTCCAGTTGCTGTCCCATCCCAATCCACAAGCTGGACGTCCTCGATGTCTTGGCCATCTGTTGTATCGATATCTATTTCGGTAATATTGAAAGCGCCGTTCGAGCCAGTGACGGAGTCATTCCCAGCACTGGCTCTAATGAAAGGTTTGTCCGTTGCCGTGCTCCAGATGTCCAGTGTTTGACTGCTGATCTGAAGCCGATCGTGCTCCCGTGAAAGTACGAACTCAGAACTAAGCTCCCAAGTGGATTTGCTATCGTTGGATGGGAACAGGATGCTTTGAGTTGATGCAGCGCAAAGCAGATAGCTGCTCGCGGCAAAGAGCTGGCTGACCCTCATCGTGCCTGGCTGGGTGAGGATAGAGATCAATCAAGACCACGACTTACCTCGGTGGTGCCATTATATACTAGCAGACACTCGGAATTGTCAACAGATGCAGTCCACAATGCCTGCAGAGGCCGAGAGGCTCATCTTCGTGACGAGAGGAAATGCAGGAACATGTGGAGAGATGCAGCTCGTCGTCATGGGCCGGGGCCAAGGCGTGATTTGACTTTCCCAGGTTTGGCAAGTCCCTCATCCGGCTTGTCGGCAAGATTGAAGAGACACCGGAAAAGCTATGATTTCTGTACGATTAGTGGATTGTGCTTTCGCAGTGAATTGTGCTTTCATGCGTGGCATGTTTCTGTCAGAGTACGAGGAAACCTTCGGGCATCCCTCGGCGCAGGCGGTAAGCATTGCACAATCGCAGACTTCAAGCTTGGAGCGCCGGGATTGTGAAATGTCAACAGCAATGGACATACAGTCCCTTTGTTGACGTTCGGGATGTGGACGTAGGAGGTCGTTGTAGTTCGCACGCTGCTCTTGCCACGATCAAGACGAATGCCTAGTGCCATTGTCCGGCGGCAGACCCATCGAGATGTTCTATCTCATCGCCAGTATCTGGACTGGTGCCATAGACCACCAGCCCATCGTATATGCGTATCTCATGGTATAGAAACGCAGCGGAGCAAACGCGTTGCGGTGAACGGCTCTGGGCCGAGAGTAATGGGGTGTGGGCGACAGGATGATCGGCGTGAAGATCGAGTGACAGGCCGTCTACCGAGTTGAAGAGGCATCTTGTGCTGCAGCAACACAAATACAAATAGTGGTAAAGACGTGAAGAGCATTGCTACTCAGAACGCGTCTCCTCCTCTCACCCCAACAGACAAGCAAGCAGGTTGGAACACGCGAGTCATACCGGCCCCACCCGCAGAGCCGCACTAGCATTTCTCTCAAACTTCCAAATTCCGACTCACCACCTTCTTCCCTCCCTCTCTCTTCAAGCGCCGTCCTCACAAATGCTGCGTTTCTTTGCTCACACACCGACGAAAACCTCGCGTTCACGCGCCTGGCAAGTCTTTCTGGCAAATGAGAAATTCGGAGTAATCTTCAACAAACTGCACTGCCGCAATGCCGCGCCTTCACGGAGGGCGGCGTTCGGCATCACTGCCCGTGAGGGCCTGCCATGACTTCATGGTTGCACTCGGCATCAGAAATCTCAGCCACACGGGCCAGACTTTTGTTTGGACCCCCTGTGGCTATGGGAGCCGGTGCGAAGATTGTGTGTATGCTCTTTCTCTGAAGAAGAGGTACGATCACTTTAGTGCAATACGCAGCGTATCTGAGCTTCTGCCACTCACACCTGTCGCTAGATATGGTGGGTGGAGGTTCCGGGTATCATTCGATTCCGATTACTCTTGTGAGGACGGCGCTTCAACTTTTTTTCCTCAAGGTGAGTACGCACCCGGAATACTGATGAGAGCAAGAATACTGCTGACGATGACTTGCAAATCTGCAATTTTGGTAGATTCACTACGGACTTGCTCGGCGACACTCTTTTCGCAGATGGCGAGCGGCCGCGACTATCCCTCTTCATCTTTGGTTTCATATCCGATCAATCATCAAGTGCCGGCAACTTGCTCTTCACGCCATTGTCCGAAGCGTCCCACGTGTACATCAAATCCGTCCGCATCGTGTACTTCACCCCTCGCAGCACATCGTCGCCACTATGGAGCAGGTTTTGATGTTGGAAGATCAAGACGCGACCAGTCTTGGGCAGGACGTCAATATCTTTGCTGCGATCCATGTTGGGACTGTGGAAAGTGGTAGCACCGCCGATGAGCACGTTTTTGCGATATTCAGCACTCAGCTTGGCCAGCTCCTCCTTGGACAGCACTCCACCACTGTTCAAATACAAGTGCATCGTAAAGTACGACCTCTCTTTCTTGTCCGGTGTCTCGTACGCTCCGTCGCAGTGAGGCCGGAAATACTCTCCTCCCACGTATTTGAGAAATCTCATACGCTCGTTCGGTCGAGTGAGTGTCCAGATCTCACCACGCTTGGCAGGACCATTCCCGAAGATTGTTGGGACATTCTCTAGACGTACGATCTCCCGTACTTCAGGGAGGTGCTCGATGCGCTTCCAAATTTTGGCGACGATCTCTCGCGAATCCCAGATGATGCGTCCGCAATTCCGGGCGTCAGTGTGCAATTCTTGACGACCACCTCCGATGTTGATCATGGCTCGCTCCCATTCGCCATTCGTTGTCCCTTCGGCTGCTGAGATGAAGCGCTTGCACTCCTCTGGGCTGAGTACATTGTCGAGAACCACGGCGTAGAGGTCTGCGTAACATGGAAGCGTGCTCTTGGCGAAATCGATGCGGTCAACTATGATGTCTGGTGCTGGCGACGACAAGAAGTCGTCTGGAAGGGAGGCCATTGTGATGGCGGCAGACTGTTGAAACCAGTAGTCAGAGGTGCCAAAGTTGTGGCGATGCGTGTTCGATTGCTCTGGCTTGGCGTCGGTGCGAGTCGCCCCTGTAGAGGGGACGTTGCAGAGCTGTCCGAATTACGATAAGCCCGAGTGCGCGCCTTTCGAAGATACCTGGAACAGATCGGATCGTCCTAAAATGAGTCGTATTATGGTTGTCGATGCCTGTTGCGCCGAAGCAACAAGAAGGATTCCTGATGAGTCAGGCTGCGGCAACTTGCAGCCTGCAGGGCAGGGCAGTGCAGCCAAGCTTTGGCCCCTTTCACTCGCCCTCACTTTACCGATTAATCATTCGAGGACACGCTCTTGCCACATGACTGCCAATGACCCAGACAGCGCTGGTTTGACGTACAATTGGTCGACTGAGACGTCGGCAGGGGAATGTAATACTGCTTAGCTTCCTCTATCTGAATACTGGCGAGCATTGTAGATTGGAAACATGGTGGAAAGACGCCAGTCCCGCTTCTTGTTGGCCTTGGCTTGACATGAGACGACCCCGAGGATATTTACACTCTTGATCTGTACAGTACTCCGCTGAAGACAAATTCCTTCAACTGAATCGAATCACAGATCGCTTTCGCCGCACAACTTTCAGTCCAGACAGCAATTCCAGTCCCTTGGAGAACTAAAATCTGGCTCTTGAGCTAGTCAACTGAGCGAGACCGCTGCCCCATCACAATACAGCCTGCGGCTATGCTGCACGCGTCTTGATGTGCTGTCGCACGACACCAGCCAGCCACTTTCCAATCGATTCGAAATCAAAATGGCCGTCCAGCCATTTATCCAAGTATGCCAGAAAGATCGTGACAAGCACCATGCCCATCATACCCCATATCCAAGTCGCCTGCTTTCCCGGCGAACATGGTCGCTGCCCATTGCGCAGTCGCCGAAGCCACGCCACAATAATGTCTCGCTGGCATGGCCATGACCCTGTTCCGGCTACGATCTCGCTGACTGCGCTGTCATCAGGCCATATCTTCGGCACGATCGTCCACGTGCGATTGATAAGAGGAATGCGTATCTCCAGCCCTGTATGAGTATACATGTCTACGATGTATCTCGCAAGCTGATAAAAGATCGGCTTGACGATGCAGAACGTGGTGAGTGAGATGAGGCCGAACGTAGACAACGGCAAGACCAGGATGTACATGCCAAATATGGCTTTTGTGCTCTTGATATCATCCGCCTTTCGGCGAGTTGCCTTGATCCTCTCTTCCGTCCAGTCCTTGCTGATGCGACCACATTCGGCGTCGTTCGTCGCCGGCTGCTTTTCTGTTTCGCGAGCCAATACGCCTTTTTGCTCGTCCATGACTGTGAATCGGTGCGTCTGCGCAGGTGAACAATGTGAGAGACTGGTATTGTCAATCTTCGGTGGCTGTCGAGGGACCTTGGATAGAAGTCACAGCATAGAATCGGACGCAAGTTGAACTTATAGTGCTGCGGTACGTTGCGAAAAAAGAAAGAGTGAGCTCGTTGTCTGGCTGAGCTGTAGAGAGAGTTTCCCAGAGCCAAAGATTCACACATTCGAGGACAATTGGCTTCTGCTGACTTTGAGGCGCGTAGGGGACGAATATGGTACGTCTAATGATATCGCAGACACTCTGATGTATGAGTAATGGCTGTTCCCCCATCACGGGAACGAGCACTGGGCAGAACTGCACAGCATTAGCTTCGTCGTCGCTCTGAATCGCTGTGCAGCACGAAGCCACGAGAGCTACAGATGGAGCAGTTACGCTGTGGGGGCGTACCACCGAAGTATCCGAAGTCAGTACGCTTCTTTCCATCCTAACTGGAGCTCATGCTGTGGCTGTGCACCTCGCGTGCCAGGAGCGACAAACATCCACTGGAGAAACGACGACGTGACAGAGGAGCACCTTTGCTCGTGCATTGTTTACACCCGCCCTGGCACCAGGAAGCAGGTGCAACGGCATCATACTTCCTACATATCTGATGTGTTCCCTCCGACCCTCTTTTCTTCTCTCTTTAAGAACTCCAATACCAGCTCACGGACCTACGACCATCGCTATCACTAATGGCGCCTACATTCATTCTGGACAGCGACACATTCTTTTCTGGCCTCAAATGGTCGTAGCCCGACCCCGTGTCCTGGTATTGGCCAGTACTCATCGAGTTTCCGGTGACGTTCATAGTCCGAACCCTATGGCTCAAGTCAATCATCAAGAGGTATAAGCTCTCCCAGACATGGGACATATGCCTCTCCACAGGGGTCTTTCTCTTGCTGGAGGCACTCATGGGAACCGTTGAGAAGGTCGGCGGTGCCTTCTGGTCCGCCGTGCGACTCAACGAGTAACCATCCAGAAAGAGAAAGAGCTTGACTGCCTGTGCGGGCAGCAGTCCACGCTCGTGACGATCCTCGAACCCGGAATTCGAACAAGGCAACCCCTTCGGAGCCTCTGGACAGTTCGGCTGTCCACTCCGCCAGTGGGGATCCTTGCCGGAGAACAACCTCAACGTGGTGGCAAGGTGACAAGTGCCTCTGGCGCGACTAAGTTCTCTCTGCTCGCAGATCTCTGGATATCATGGAACTCTGTGGGCCATGGTCATTGCTCTCTCTCAGGTAAGTACCTTTCCAGGCTTTCAGAGAACGAAGAAGCTCATTATTTCAGCTCGGTGCGAGCCTTGCTTTTTCACAGATCTCCGAAATCGTGCGACTGTGCGAGCCAACGGTCATGGCGCACTACCAGAATGGCGTCTTCCAGAATACGTGGAAGCACGTCAATTGAGCTTAGTCCAGTCCTCTCTTGTCACAGATCTCTGGAATCACGCAACTCTGTGAGCCACTGTTCAAGGCGCTCCGTCAAGGTGGTACCAACCACGACTGGCAGAAACTCTTCAATTCAGCCCGGCCCAGTCCTCCTGCCAGCCCAGATCTCCAAAAGTCATGGCACCTCACGAGCCACGAGGCATGGCGCTCGCTCGAAACATCGTAGTCCGGGACTTGCGGAAGCATGGCAACCCAACCGGCTCATTTCTCTCCTCGGCACCGTTCTCTCGGCATCATGGGATCCTGCGAGCTACGCGGGATGGCAATGTGTCAAGCCCTTGCACTTGAAGACTTGTGGAAGCAGAATAATGCATTCGGCCAAGTCCTCTTCCCACCACAGATCTCTCGAGGACATGAGACTCCTCAAGCCACTGTGTATCGCGCCACTCTTGGATGGCATTCTCGTGGATCTGCAGAAAGAGCTGAACCCGGGATAATGTTCCCTGCTTACGCCAGTGCTCTCCTCAGCGCGCCTGTAATGCGTGACTATCCTGTCTGAAGCTCTGGTTGGTTCGTATTGACAGCAAAGCAGAGCGACAATGAAGCTAGACCGATGTTTCTCTCATGGTCTTTGAATACTGGATGGACAAGATTGTCAGCTCCGTTAGCGTCGTGCTGGACATCGAAGCAGAGCAACGATAAAGCTGACCCGGTGCTCCGCTCTGCTTCACGAATATCAATCTGATGGATCGTGAGCTCCGTTGGCTTGACGTCAGTTATGAAGCAGAGCGATCAAGAAGCTGGATCGATACTTCACGCAATCTTGCGATTATCGAACCGCTTGATCGTCGGCCCTGTTGGCTTCATGCAACAACCGATGCATGAGCGAGGACGAATCTGGATGGATGCTCCACTCAGCTTCACGCACGCGGAACGATGCCTTTTCAGCTCCGTTGGCGCCACGCTGGACAACAGATCAGAGCGACCACGCTGTATTCATGCTTCGCCCTTCTTCAAGGGTGCTCAACTGTTTGAGTGTCACCTCTGTTGCCTTCATGGCGGACAGCAGACCAGAGCCGCTGCAAGCCCGGATCAATGCTTCACTCAGCCGTACGAGTATTGAATTGCCCGGTCGCCAGCCTCATTGGCTTCGTGTCGAGGAATAATCTGGAGTCAGCGCATACATTGCCATCATGTTTCCAACCTATTATGCTCGCCAGTAGTCAGAGGAAGCCAAGCAGTATTGCATTCTCCTGAGTAGTCGGCCATTGGACCAGGACGCGTTCTCTACGCGACGCTCGCAGGATGCGGGATGGAGCTGCACAGCTCGGGCCAACGAGCTGAGCATCAAAGTCAATTCGTGCTCGACATCCCGATATCTCGTCGACCTTGCACGGATTCGATGTGCGCCGTCCTCGCTAGGTATTTGCATGTGAAAGAGGGTTTCAGTGGGTGAAGAATGGTTCCTCGCGAGAAGACGATTGCAGTCTTGGCGGTGACATCAAGCGCTTGCCCCTCCACGCCGCATTTCAGGGTGCAGCACAGGCAGCGAATTGTTTGTCGACGGCGGTGAACCAGTCCTGCACCAGCTCCAACGCGCCTTTTCCTAGCGGCTGGTGGTGTGAGCAGCAGCTCCTCAACACATCTTTCTTCACAACACCCCTCCTCCTCGCATCCAACACCACCGCACCCTCCACTTCCGCGCCGCCAGAAACACCGACACAACCCCGCCATCATGGCACGAAATTGGCTGCCTATTGTGGCACTGCTGGTTGTCCTCTACGCGGGACACGCCCACGCGTTTGGCGCCGGCAACATTGCCAGTCTCAGTAAGATTGAGGGACAGAACTGGCGTCATGGAGACATTGAAGATACCCTCCTCACCCTCCTCACGGCTCGCGCCATGGGCGGCAAGAAGTTTAGCAAGCTTGATGTGAAGCGGACATATTTTGGCAACTGGCTGCGCGACTACAGTCAAGCTGTCGATGTGGGCACTGTCAAGTATGTGTCTGCTGAGGCTATCCGTCTCTTGCTATGGATTCTGGGCTTCATGAGCTTTGGATACGGCACTGGCGAGTTCGAGGTCACCAAGGAGCGTCTGGGTTGCTACAGGCCCGAGGAGCACATTGATGTAAGACACAGCTTGGTTGCGCAGACTTGTCAAGTGCCATACTGATTGCTATTCCTGTAGAACCCAAAGGACTACGCCGACAACCAAGATGCCAGGCAGTACGATTGTCGTCTCCGCGGACCTATTGATGAGCGCCGCGAGCTCTCCGTTGACGAACGCACCGGTCTCAAGAACTACATCGCTTCAGAAGATTTGGGGATTACAACTTCGTCGGGCATGGTTCGCCAGCTTCTGGCCCGCTGCATCGAGCTTGGTCGGCAATACAAGCACAGCAATGACAAGAAGGACTTCTACGAGGCTCTTCGTCTGCTCGGCACGGCCTGTCACTGTCTTGAGGATTTCTCTGCACACAGTAACTACACGGAATTGGCCCTGATCGAGATGGGCGAGCGCGATATCTTCCCACACGTCGGTAGCCGTGCTCAGATTCAGCTTCGTGGAGCGCGTGGTCCGGTCTACCCGATCATCACAGGCACTTTCGGTGGCACTGATTTCCTCCACTCCGTCATGGGCGAATTCACTGACAAGGCCACTCAATTCGAGCTGGACGAGCTGGAGAACACCATGCAGCAATCCCAGAACGCTGACACGAGTCTGCTTAAGGAGCTGCTCGATAAGCTTCCACCGGGACTGCTCGGAGACGCTGACCAGAAAGGCAAGGCTGATCAATTACAAGCCAACGCACAGGCAGCTCGCTTGGAGAACATGCACATCTCGCCCAAAGAGCCAGAGGAGTTCACTCGCCAGATGGAGGAAATCACCAAGCAGATCTATCCTCTGATGGAATTCCACGACAGCCTTGTTATGCAGATTTCCGAGGCCATCGAGAAGATTCCCGTTCTTCCAGACCTCATTGAGCAAGTGCAGAACCAGGTCACCATCTTCGTCTTCTCACTTATGGCACCTTTTGTCGTCCCTATCATCAGCCAGATCAAGGAAGAGCTCAAGACAGGCTCCAGCGAGATCATCGAGTCCAGCAAAGCTCAGCAACTGAACGTCTTCCAGGATGACCACTGCACCGATCCTACTCACTCTATGCTCAGCAAGGACCATTTCTCGAACGTGCTCAACGAGCCAGCTGGCAAGATCGCA
This sequence comes from Cercospora berteroae, assembly GCA_002933655.1. NCBI lineage: Eukaryota > Fungi > Ascomycota > Dothideomycetes > Mycosphaerellales > Mycosphaerellaceae > Cercospora > Cercospora berteroae. Next base: position 23,453 of record PNEN01001745.1, read on the forward strand.
AGCGCTGTGCTGAAGTGGGTTGTCCCTCAGATCGTCGCGTGCTGGGATGACGATAACATCGACATCCGCCGCACCAACGAGCGTATTGTCAACGGTGTGTTCCACCACCCAGCCCTTCGCGACTACGGCGAGGATGGTGCATCTGATGGACGCCGTGCCATGTTCGAGCAAGTAGAACGATGGTGGCATGAGCAGAGTGAGCGCGAGAAGGATGACTTGCGCAACAAGCTGTCCCGCGACGGCATTGAGCAGGGCCGTAATCACAAGGAGGGTGTGCACGATCATGGTCATGGATGTGGCAAGCCGCTTGGGTTGCCAACCATGAACACTGCACAGAGCTCTGGTGCCATTGGCGGTGTGCTTGGCGCCTTAGGCAACGCTGCCCAGCAGAGTCAGTCGGGCTTCAAGGGCAGACAGTCCAATCCCGAGGCCAACAAGCTTGGCGACGCCGTCGGTAGCGCTGTTGGCGGTGGTGCGCTCGGCTCTGTTGTTGGCGGTCTTGCTGGCGCTGTTGGTGCAGGTCTCCTTGGTGGCGCCTTCGGCAGTGACAAGAAGGCCGACAAGAAGAAGTACGAAAGCAGTGGCTACAACGACGATAATTCGTACACTTCTCGCGTCACAGAGACCGCTCACCGACCGTCGAGTGGCTACGGAAGTGGCAGACAAGAAGAGCGCTATGGACAAGCCTCGTACGAGCAGACCACTTATCAGAGCGGTGGCCATGAGGAGAAATACCAGCGCTACGAGCAAGACGGCCGCCAAGGCAACACCGGATACGGCTTCGAGCAGCGTACTGAGACTCGTCCCACGCAAGGAGGAGGTTACGAACAGCGTAGCGAGCGTCGATACGAGCAGCCAGGTGGTGGTTATCAACAAGAAATTCAGCATCAGCGTGTGACCAGTGATGGACGCTCCTACCAGCACCAGGAAACGCGGTATGGCAACAAGAAGGACGACAGCGAAGACGACGACGACAGCAACGACGATGATGACTGGGAGAAGAAGCAGAAGAAGCAGCGCAAGAAGGAGGAGAAGCGTCGCAAGAAGGAGCGTGAGCAGTCCGGCTACGGCGGCAGGGATCGCAGCGGCAGCCGTGAGCGCAAGCGGTCTGGATCCAGGCGTCGGTCTGGCAGCCGCAAGCGCGACTCCAATGAGTACAAGCGTGGCAGTGGCCAGCAACAGTATGGCGGTGGCTCCCAGCGCGAGGAGTACTCGCAGCAGTCGTCCAGTAGCTACTCGAGGCAAGAGTACAGCTCGGAAGGCCGATACGAGTCGCAGTCGAGCTACGGCGGCGGAAACGAGCATGGTCGCCAGCAGCAGCAAAGCTATGGTGGGGACTCATACGGTGGCGGCGGCTATAGCCAGAGACAGGAATATGGTGGAGGCCGCGATGAGTCCGGCGAAGAGTATGGCGGTAGACGTGGCGGCGACGATGAGTATGGACGACGCGACGAGGGCGGCTATGGTGGAGGAGGAGGCTATGGTGGAAACTCAGGTTACGGCGACGAGGAGAGACGTCGTTGGTAGGCTGAAGGCCACGGGGCGGTCTGCTCAGCTGAGCTGGGAAAGCAGCTGAGATGGGGCCGAACAGCAGTGCGCTGTCACGCTGATGACTGCGTGCGTGCGGCGTCGCCCAAAAAGTACACAGCACAGAAGTCAACATGCTTTTGTCATGTCGTGTCGTCGTCGTGGTTTCGGGACCGATGTCTTGTCAAAAGTCTTGCGCGAACCGATCAATGCGCGCTCGTGCGTTCGCAGAAGACATCTCACACGTGGCATCGACTGGGAAGAATTCTCCATCCAGCTGACCGCCTCGCACTCGTGCAGCATACCAAAACGACCAGAAGCAAGTTTTAGCCCAAGCCTTCTCTTCAGAATCTCCAGCATTGGGCATCGGGCCAGCTGCGGCATACCAGAAGCAATTCGGCCTCCCCGACCGAAGGTCTGGACCTCTTTTGCATCGTGGTCAGCCACAACCTCGAATCATGGCGAGACGATAGACTTTCTACTGGACTGCAATGTCGCGTGTTCAGCAGACGCCATACCAATCACAAGGTTTCATGCCACGCGCTAGCACGTGCAAGCTCCACTTCATCTCCGCTAGTCATACTTCGCTTTCTGTGGCTTGATCGGAGTGGGAACTTTCGAGACCTAATCGAGTTGCACTGCCCTCAGCTTTCATGGATGGCCAGCTGCATGCGGAATGGTGGCGCTCGCAAGGCTGCATCGTCTTCTTGTCACTGGGCAGAGTGCCGTGCCACGGCCTGACGACCTGATGGACGAGGCCGAGAGGCGCACACTCTGGACCGCAGCACTGACACGGAGGGAGCGATAAGCTGGAGAGAAGCGGGTGGGAGATGAGAGCTGGAGATGGAGATGGAGACGGTATATGATGGGATGCTCCGTCCTGTCTGTTCAGCATCATCAGCATTCTGAATCAGAAATACAAACCTACGAGCACCGTCTTCCGCCACACCCAAGAACTTCGACTCAGGCAACCAACCATGCAGTACCTCAAGTCCACCTCCCTCCTGGCATGCCTCCTGGTCGCTAGCGACGCAGCCGTCGTCAAGCGTTCGAACTGCCGAGCGGGCCAAACAACCATCGATGGCCAACAATTCACAACCCAATGCGATGTCGACCGAGCAGGTTAGTTCTCATTCCTTCTACACACAACCACATCAACAAGCCAAGACTAACAACACCCTTAAGGAAACAACTTCGGCAACCCCATCCGCACAACCCCCTCCGGCTGCGCCGCCGCCTGCGCCGCAGACTCCACCTGCGTAACATCCCAATACAACACGGGCAACGGCTTCTGCTACCTCAAAAACTCCCCCAACCAACTCTCCCTCGTCCCGGGCACCAACACCTACGACCGCGGCAGCGGTTGTACTTCCAACATCAACGTCAGCGGCTGCACTGTCCAATGCGATACTGACTCACCCGGAAATGATTTGAGTGGAACTTATACTGGTAGCTATGCGCAGTGTGCGGTGCTTTGTAAGGATAATGCGCAGTGTGTGACGGCGCAGTACAATGCCGGGAATGGGTATTGTTATCAGAAGAGCAGGGTTAATGGGGATGGTTTCCGGGCTGTGGCGGGGACGCATAGTTTGGTTTGCCCTCATTAGGGATTTTGCGGATGATGTGATGCGATGGGAACGCTAGTGCAAATGGTAGATGGGTACAGGGTTTTATGATACATGTATGTGATGAATGATCGATATTTCATGTTGAACATCACGACCAGAAATTGATGAGAGTAGATGATACTGTGTCACTCAGAGGAACGATATCTTTTTTCACCAACTTTCGTCTTCCATTTTCTCCTTGCACGATATCTCCGGATGGCCTGCCACCTTCTCATATGCACAGTTCGTGCTGCCGTCTGGCCCCTCGCTCTAATCCTGCGCGCCGTGGCGCAGTGCTGTACGGCGACAGTATTCTTTCGCATCTACCAAGCCGCCACACTACTATCGTCATTCAAGCAAAAGGTTGGAAGCATGCACCCGTGGCTGTCAAACTTCACGACGCAGTAAATGGAAACTGCAGGAATGGGCGATGCTGGCGAAGAGGCATTCAATTTCGTTGTTCTCGACTTTAGGAACCCGTTTTATCTACGCCTCCCTGGTCAAACCCACCAATACCTCAGCGTGGTGCAGAGCGTGCGACAGCCCCTAATCATCTCCGCACGAAATGGTCGACATGTTGAAGCTTACTCATGTGGTGTCAGCGCCTCTGTCATCGGGAACCTGTTGCCAAATCTCAGATGGAAAAGAAATCCTAGTGCTTGCTTACCCCGAGATAAAGTACCCGATCTGGGATACAAGATCGGTACGACCGCTCGATGGTACAGCTTCAAGCCACATGATCAGGCTTTCCTCCGAATCAAACATCTTCCATGAGTGCTGCCCAGGTCTCACAGCAGTGTGGTACCAGTACCTTTTGATGCGCTTCTTTCCTTCGATCTCGGTGTAGGCGTACCAGACATTCGGGCGGACCAGTTTGTAATAGACTGGGATGGTAGGTGCGCTCTTTAGAGCGCCAAGAGCGGCAGCTTTCATGCTAATCTGGAATTGAGTGATGTGTTGAAGGTCTTCAGAGCGATGGCGCTGGAGACGGCGCTGGTAATTGTTCCTCAACTGAGCATAGGGGAGACTAAATGTCGACTGAGACCAGAACTCGCGATAGCTCGATCTATAGATTCCGGTAGTCTCGTCGTGGATCTGACGACAGGCGAGAATGAGAGCATTGCTCGGAGGTTCGGCGTTCAGGAGGTCGATTTCATTGTCTTCAGAGGTGTCGTTGCCGTAGACGAGTTCGTAGATGTTGTTCCGCATTTCCGCGGGGAGCATGTCGAGGAAGAGGCATTCCGACTCGGCTCTGCTGGTAGGGTTTAGCAATGCGCTCGGCCGAACATGTGCGACAGATTCTTACTTTGCCATCTTCGCCACTGTCGCACCCTTCGAGCGTGCGCCCGGTTGTTTGTTGATGGAGTTGTAACAAAGCTGGAAGGCAAGGAAGCTGGGTTTGTTTGGAAGGTCAGTGCAGCTTTCACATGAAATTGTACGCGCTTCGCCAACCCTGATTGCTGAGTCGTTGCTGGAAAGTGAGTGATGACTGGGGCCCACAGTCTTTTGCACAAACAGAGCGACACAACTCCGCTGCACTTCGTTTTGTGCAACCTCCCCTTGTACCTCGACCTGGTCGCTTGTCGAACTTCATGGTAGAAGAGGCTGGGACTAGCTCAAATACTCCGCACTGTCTCGAGTTCTGTGAGTGTGATTCGAGGAGTTTCCGAGCAGCGCGCAAGTCACTGACACTGATCAGATCCGCCAAAATGGCTGCCTTGAAGAAAGTCGCTGACCCCAGCATCCCCGTTGAGGAATGCAACATCTTCGAAAAGCTGCCAGGCGAAATGCGCAACAAGATATGGGAGCTATCCTTCACAGACAACGAGCAAGTCGTTGATCTCCAAAACGCATCTCCGCCGAGCAAGTCGCTACTTTTGACTTGCAAGAGGGCCAATTCCGAGGCTCGCGGTCTGTACAAGGATGCCTATCGCGCCTACTGGACAACTTCGCCTTTCCAGATCACCATTACAGGGGGAGAGTGCCCTGAAGCCTCCGAATGGTCGGCTGTACTGGATGACTGTTCAACATATAAGACGCTGTTACTCCACCGGCGCGACATCACAGATCTGACGATGGTCCTGTTCTGCACTGAGAAAGAGAAGGCATTCAAGTGTGTCAAGCAGTCAATCTTCTTGGATTCAAAGGGCGTTTGCAAGGCAGCGATCAAGCTGAAGTCGAACATTGAAGCCCATTGGGAGGGCCACATTGAGTGTGGCATCCACTGTCCCCGCGCTCTCCCTAGTGAGGCCGCCGACACTTGGCTTCAAGAGATGCAAGACAAGGGCGGGATGGAAGCTCGTGTATACACGGATGATGAGTTCAGATCGATGGATTGTCACGCTAAGAGCATGTTGCTGCGCATACGTTTGGAAGTTGTCCTGAACAGACTCGACAGGTTCATGCAGGAGTAGGCAGACTGGTGTCCGGGACAAGTCTCTCGCTAAGAGTGAAGCGTCCTCCTCGGAAGCCGATGAGAAACAGCTGTCGTCTGATACGAGGGAAGAGATACAGCAGCAAGGGCCTGACACCGCCTGTGGTGCCACTGCATTGTCGATTGCCACGCGAAATGGATGCGAAGGCGGCGCAAGTGTCGACCTGGAGGTGCTGAACCAGATACTCGCATGGCCGACGCCAGAATTGTTTCGAATTCCCGAGTTTCCCAGTCGTTGCTCTGTAAAAGGCTCCAGACAAACCGTAATGGAATGTCCCGCCGTAAAAGAGTTTTACACTTTATCTGGTTTGCCAAGAAGCTGTTCCAATTCAAGACGACGTGATCCCAAAGTCTAGCTCAGAAGCCCCATGGGCTGTCAAAAGCTCGATCCAGTGACTACGTGGATATGTGAGTCCCGGCCGAAATCTCTCTGGGTACACCGTTGTGTTGAATGCGTGCATTCCAAGGTAGGTGCTCAGATCATCATCGTCCGTTTCTTCATAGAGGAAAAAGAACATTTCACCCTTGGCTTCGTATCGGGCGGCTTGATCGTGCGAATTGGCTCCGACCACATGGACCACTCTCCAGTCGCCAGCATTGTTGAGCATTCGCAAAGTGACAGTATATAGACCGAACCTGCACCATAGATAAAGATCCTGGATTTCGTCAAGCTCTCGTGTCCTGAGATTGTGGCACTGATACCTTTGTCGACGCATCAGTGGCCCTCCTGGTAGGAGGGATGAATGCGTGATGATGGAGTTGTTCTTGAAGTAGTCGCGATGCGCTCGCATGTGAATGCAACGAACATCGTGGTAGAAATCTCGGCAAGTCAGTAGCAGACTTTTGGACTGAGTTGGAGGAACAGCATCTGCGAGCCTGATGGGATGAGGGTTGAAGCAATCGGCGTAGACGAGTTCGTAGATATTGATCCTTAGCTCAGCAGGTAGATGCCAGAAGTGGCAGCTCTCATCTATTCCAGGTGCCGTAGTCAGCACAGACATCGTGCTGCTGTATGCTCATCCCAGTGATGTCGTGAGAGGAGAGGTGGGAAAGTCGAGCTGGAAGTGAAGTGCGGGTGGGCGACGGGGATTGGCGGCAAGCGGCAAGCGGGAAGAGGCGAGCGCCACTGCCGCGCCAGCTTGTTACCGACGCGGCCGGCGTCAGTGATGCAACTCCCGTGGACAAACAGCTGGCAACAACGACGTCGTACAGAACTGGAGCGAGCGATGCGGTAGCCATAATCACCGCCTCCGACAGGCGAAACCGACATCTGGTCCAAAAGCACTCACCCACCGTTGCCCATCATGCGGCGACCGGTTCTTCCATTCTTGCTCTGTAAGCCACGTCCCACTTCAGGCATCGGAACACAGCTCACGCTTCTCCAGTATTATGCATTTGCTTGGCCTTCACCTTCGCGCGAGATGTAATAGCAGAAACCGACGATATCGACGATGAGCTGGCTCCACTGGAACGCGCTCGCCCGCTTAGCGACTACATCGAGGCGTTGAACGTTGAAGAGGACATTGTGGTGGAACAGCAACATGAATGGAGGAGCGATGTGCTTGAAGCTGTCTCTCTCCTACGCAAAGTTAAGCCACCGACCGGCTCCAAGCTGCAGCAATTCGTTAGCAAGCCCAAGGGCTTCTTCGGATATGCCGTCTACTATGCAAAAGAGGCCTTTGTCCTGCTCTTCATGAATGCGCCGAAGCACACGAATCTTGTTACAACAGCCACTCAAGAGCAACCTGTCAAACTCGCCCAGCCACTTTCGAGAGCTATCAAGATGCTCGAGGATGCAGCCAAAGACAACGACCCCGACGCCATTTACCTGCTTGCCGAACTCAATTTTCATGGAAACCACTCGCACCCGATCAACTACGACATCGCTTTCACGAGATACAAACAACTGGCGGACTTGAATGGGAACAGCACTGCGCAGTACATGGTTGGGTTCATCTATGCAACGGGATTGGCACCGTCCGTACCCATGGATCAGGCGAAGAGCATGCTATACCACACTTTCGCGGGGGAGCAAGGAAACACGCGATCGCAGATGACACTCGGATACAGGCACATGTCGGGAATAGCAACGCCGAAGAATTGCGAAGAGGCGGTACTGTGGTACAAGAAGGTGGCGGACAAAGCTGTTCGCTACTATCGTTCCGGACCACCTGGAGGACATTCCCTGGTCAGGGATGCTTGGAGAATAGCAGACGAGGAAGGCGGTGTCTACGGCGAAGGAGCGAGCGTGGCATCCGCCGGACAAAACGCAAAGCAGGGTGGCCCGACCAGTGATGCCTACGCAGATGTGGAAGACGTCCTGGAATACCTACACCTTCAATCCTCAAAGGGTGACCTTAAGGCGACATTCGGACTAGCCAGGCTTCACTACGATGGTACACGAGGCTTGAAGCGTGATCCGAAAGTGGCAAAGCAGTACTTCATGGACGTCGCTCGCGAATACTGGACCGCAAACAACAAGGTCAAGAAAGATGTGTCTCACAGCACAGAACGACTCGCCAGCAAGGCCGCCGGCTATCTGGGCCGAATGTTCCTCCGCGGCGAAGGCACTAAGCAGGACTTCGCAAAGGCCAAGGTGTGGTTCAACCGCGGGCTGGCTAATGGCGATGCACTTTGCCAGTACATGCTGGGAGTGATGTACTTTGAAGGCTATGGTGTGGAGCAAAATGTCGTGAAAGCCGCTGACCTCTTCTCCGCGGCTGCGGACCAGGACCTTGCAGTCGCTCAAACACATCTTGGGACTATCTTCCTCGACCAGGGCGATACCACAGTAGCAGCGAAATACTTCGAGTTGGCTGCGCGGAACAGTCACATTGAAGCATTCTACTATCTCGCCGAAATGAACCACAAGGGCATAGGTCGTGACAAGTCTTGCGGTAGCGCGGCCGTGTATTACAAGATCGTTGTGGAGAAGGCTGAGGCCATCTGGAGTGGTCTCAGTGAAGCAGTCGAAGCATATGATGACGGCGACCTGGGCAAAGCCTTCATGCCATATCTTATGGCCGCAGAGCAGGGCAGCGAGAATTCTCAAGCTAACGTAGCATGGTTGCTTGATCAATCGCAGACGAAGCCGCGGTGGAGCCCACTCAACTGGCCATCGTCGTCAGCCAGCAACACCAAGCAAGCGATTGGAGACGCTGCACTTGCTCTCATTCACTGGACCCGCTCTGCGAAACAGCAGAACATCGATGCTCTTGTCAAGATGGGCGACTACTATTTAGCGGGCCTCGGAACAGCTGTCTCGGCTGAAAAAGCCGCACAGTGCTATCAAGCCGCGGCGGAAACGCTTCAGTCTGCGCAAGCCATGTGGAACCTGGGTTGGATGCACGAGAACGGCATTGGCATTGAGCAAGACTTCCACCTCGCCAAGCGCTTCTACGATCAAGCATTGGAGACGAATCACGAAGCATATCTACCTGTCAAACTCAGCCTGTTCAAACTTCGATGGCGTTCATGGTGGAACGGCATAACAGGCGGCACTGTGCACGGAATTGAAGATGAACAGCAAACGAAGAAGAGGAGAAGTTTCGCGGAATGGCTCAACGACTTTCTTGAGGCAGATGCTGCTTATTACCAAGATTACGAAGGTTACGAGGCAGATGACTGGGACGGCACAGAGCCGATGCCAGGTGGCGACGAGTACTGGGATGCAGATGGCGAGCTCGACGACGATATTCTAGAAACGCTCCTCATTGGTGGCCTTCTCGCCGCTTTGGCGGGACTCTTCTGGTATCGGCAGCAGCGTGCTCGAGAAATCGAACGCCGGCGAAGAGAAGCTGCAGCAGCAGCGCAACAGCCACCTCAGCAAGATGCTCAGCAAGATGCTCAGCAACCAGATCCGCAGCAACAGCCTGAAGATAGAGGATTGTTTCCGCCGCCTGGTGATCCGAATTGGAATAATTGGGTCGCGGGTGGGATAGGGCATTAGCTTTATTGAAATACGAAGTAGCGATTGTATAGTGATATGCTTGATGATCTGGTCGCCTTCTTGGCGTGCGCACGTGTTTCGTCGTGGTGAATCACTACGAGTGAATTGAGGCGCGATGTTGAGGCGCGGTCGCGCTTTAAAAACACCCACTCCCGTCGACATCGGTCTTGGAGGAGAATCTCTCTGCACCTGACAACACTCCTGCTCGTATCCCCTACTTTCGAACGCAAACTTAACGTCACCTCTCAGTACCACTCGACAGACCACGATCCCAATGATGACCACCCCGCTTGATGACTCGACCGCGAAGAGCGCGCATGCAAAGAGAGACTCGTCACCTCTGGCCAAATCAGCGTCTTCCGCCAACAAGCCTGCTCGTGTCGATGCAAACGTCGCTGACTAACTCGTTGCTGCCGACGGAGTTACTTCAGACACGGACTCGAGTTATCGAGTCCAGCCATCTCCTGCCACGAGCATGCCGGCGACTTCTCATAACGACTGCTCCTTTCTGGACAAGCTTCCACCCGAATTGAGGAACCAAATTTACGACATTTACCAGCGACCTCGACGAACCAGTTGAGCTTGAAGACGCAAAGCCACCGAGTAAGTCTCTGCTTTGGACACGTCGACAAATCATGTCCGAAGCGAAACAGCTCTACAAAGGGGCCGTTACAAAGTACTGGACGGACACCCCGTTCTACATCGAACTCGTCGAACGATATCTGAAATGTCCGCTCGAGCGAGACCTGGCACAGGGAGACAATCCGAGACTCCAACACAACGACGTTGACCGCATCCGCCACATCCATGTCATTGGCTATTTGAACCGGGATGGCTTTGGCAACGTCTACACCTACTACCATGATGAAGGCATATGGCACAGCGCGAACGACCAAACGGGAGAAAATGTGGAGTATCTGTGGGTGCAACCCGCCTCGTCCTCGCACTGGCGCCAGCGGTTGGATAGTGCCGCGCGACACGAAGATGCTGTGGTCGCAGCTCGGGGTAGGACGAATATGGTGCCATTCTACCAAGAGATACGGTGGATGATGATCGACCCCTCTAATGGTGATATTTCCTATTAGTGCTCAGATCCCGGGCGTGGGCATGAGTGATGGGTCTGATGCTCGATCGCAGGTGCCTCGCTTCGGCGCTCTAAGTGAGGTCAGTCGCGGCTTCACTTTACAAGCTTGCGTTTCAGCTAGCATTGTTTGCTGCCTGCCTGGCTCAACAACTTCGCTGCACTTCTCAAGATTCCGATCCCGCGTTCTCAGCTTCCACACAAAACCTCAACTTCGTCACTCATCACCAGTTCGAAGATCACCAACATGACCGTGCCACCCGATAACAGTCCCGCAAACAACGCAGGCGGCGGACGCCTGGCGCCAAAGCCACTGAACAGCATGATGTCTTGCGATGCAGCTACACCGCCCATCGTGTCATTGTCTGAGGTTGGAGACTCTGCTGCCGCGGACACGCCTCCACTCACAGGTACGTTGCACTGCTCCAAGTCGACTGGTGTCGCCGAGGTTTTCGCCCATGATGGTCTAATGGTCGCCACAGATCTTGTCACTGGTACAGATGATGCCACCAAAGAGACCGCAAACGTCGACAGCCGGCCTCCTAAATCGAGCGCCCCATCAGCATCGCAGAATGACTGCCTCTTTCTGAACAAGCTCCCAGCCGAGTTGCGAAACGAGATCTATGAGCTGGCTTTCACAAGCCACGACGACGAAGTTGAAATTGACCTGTCCGATTTCGACCCACCAAGAAACTCCCTACTCTCCACCAAGGGTGAAGTGGACTTATCCAAAGCTGAACCGCCAAACATTTCGCTACTATCGACATGTCGCCAGATCCAGTCCGAAGCTACTCAGCTATATCAGAGAGCGAATCATCAGTACTGGACTGACACTCATTTCGTCGTCACCAACCTCAAGCCGAATGACCCTCATGCACCACCCGAGATCCAGTCACTAAAGCAGGACCTCTGGGGAGGGCAAAATCCAAGACTTAAGTCGGAAAATATCGACCGCATTCGCCACATTCGGATCTGTCGTCGGCCCACCCTCGAATTCCGCTTTATCTGGATCTTTACCTACCTGTCCAAATCAGGCATCTGGCTCCATGAGTGCGTTGACAACAGACAAGTAAACCCTTCATGGACGAAATATCTTGTGCTCGAAACGTACGCCAGTCGTGCATTCCCTCTTTGGGAGGATTGGTATATAGCGTCTCAGAAGTCTGATGCTGAAATGGCTGCCAAGGAGTGGAACCACAAAAAGCCATCCCATGTGGAACTAGGCTCAATGGTGTTTCTGGGATATGACTGAAAGATCGAGTGGCACATATGAGGCCGATTGCAGCACCAATGAGAATGGTGGGAGATCTTGAGGCAAGGCAAGAGACTGCAGTCAGTGATTACGCGGAGTGAAATGGTTGGGCAAAGCATTCGGCTAAAGATGGTAGAAGCAGAGCATTGAATAATTCCGAAACCATCGGTTCTACAGTGGAGTACGAAAATTTCCCTTTACAATTTTGAATTCGAAAAATTTATCGCTTCCGTTCTTGTCCATTGCGGCGCCACAGTAGAACTGCGGTGAGTGGCACCTGCCTTCACTTGCCAATTTCCACTTTGGGTTAGGCGGCTTTGTGAACTGTGAACTTTAGGAAGTCGCCCATTCGACTACCTCTTCTCCCTTAACATCGACCTTTCAGCGGGTCTGTGTATCACCACAATACTCACATCACCACCATGGCTGCACCAGCAAACCGCACAGCTGTAACAGCAGCGGACAACACAAACTTGCCGGCACCCTCGTCGCACCACTCGAGCCCTTTGGCCACAATCAAGCCCTCCATCGAAACAATAGCCGCCTCAGGTCAGAGTTCCGACGACAACGTGCTTCCGCTCACCCCCTCGTCGTCTACCATTCCAACTGCATCAATCGCCGACATGCAAGTTCGAGTCGACTTCCCGCCCATCATAGAGCCAAACACCAGTCAATACACTTCTGGCCTCAAAGTGTCCAGTCGAGCCCATCTCCAATCGGATATCGAACCAAACATGACTTCAGCCACTGCTAGCGAGGAGTCCTCGTGCTTTGATCCGGACGCCACGGGATCACAGAACATGCCAGCAGCTTCTCAGCCCGACTGTCTCTTTCTAGACAAGCTACCACCCGAAATTATGGAACGCGATCTACGAGATGACATTCACGAGTGACGACAACCCAGCTCATGTCGAGCCCTGCGATGTGCAGCCGCCGAACAACGCACTCCTTTCGACTTGTCAACAAATCAGATCTGAGGCCAGTCAACTGTATGATGCGCTGCTTCACGAATACTGGACACAAACTCACTTCGTCGTCAAGGCGCATCGCACTTGGGCCAACAGAAGATTCAGCATGGAGCTGCTCTTATGCGGGCTTTCCTCTGGACGGAGTCAAGAGTCCTTGCATCGCAATCTCGACCTGATTCGCCACATTCAGCTGATATCAGCTGGCATTGACGAAGAGACGTGGGACAACTACATTTACATGCATGATAAGGGAATTTGGCTTTGGTACATCAAAGCAGACGACAATTGTCCACACAAGGGCTACGTATGGTTTCAGCCGGAGGCGCTCGATAACCGTTTGGACTTTGCGTCGCAATGGTGCCATTCCAAGGAGGAGTCAGTTGCTCTAGTTGGGGCACAGGGTAGGGAGAATAGATGTCTGTTCCATGAAGAGCTGCAGGCAGCAACGAGAGACTTGTGATGGCGTGCGCTACGGGATATTCTCGAACACGAAGTGGCGAGAGGGAAATGCATCAGCGATGAATGCCGAGAGTCCCGTATAGACAAGGCTATACGTCGACATCGATGCACCACTCTGGAAACATCACGAACGGAACACATGAGAATTGTGGGGAGTTTTAGCACCAGAGTATCATCTCGGCTGCTCCTCTTGACCTCTACGAGTTTCCACCCCAGCGTTGCCTGCACGAAAGGCTTAACATAATATTTAATGACGGGGGAGTTCCTCCAGCCAGACCAATCCTTGTTGAGCAGGCCTACAGAAGTTGCATCAGCATACTCCACTCAAAGCATTCAAAACATAATCCTCACTCACCCCACGGATCCTCAGTCTCCTGTTTGCCGCTCCGAATATAATCACTCCCGCTCAGTGTCCACATCATCCAGCCTCCAGGTCCACCAGGCTGTTCCCTAATGAACTTCTTGATACACTGCGCATACGCCCTGCCCAAACTTCCATCGTTCTGATCGAAACCGAACTCACTCATCACCACGGGACCATGATTCGGGCACTTCGAATCTGTCGCATTCATCGCACAGTAGGCATAATTATACAGATCGGGGAGGATCCGGTTGCAATTTTTAGCACCATTCTGGTAGTTATGCATCTCATACACGATCTTGTTCTTGAACGCGTAGGACTCCGGCTTGAAAGTTGCGCCGTGCCATGTCTGACGTTGAATGAAGTACGTGTCGTCGGTATCGTAATTCTGACCAGAGAAAAAGATCAAAGGAGCAGAATTGTTCGAATGAATGCCATTCGCAGCCGGAATGACATTGTTGATCCAGGTGTTCCAAGTATATCGCTGAGCGGCGATGCTGTGCGGCTCTCGAAGTTCGTTCCGGAGAGACATCGACGTAAGACCAGTCCATGACTTTGCATGATTGGCCTGAAGTACATTAGCATTGCTCGCCATCCCGACAAACCGTACACAGGAAATCTGCTCACCATGTACCCTAAACCTCTTTCCCACTTGGCCACATCGAAGAACAAGTCACCGAACCATCCATTCCCATCACTTCCACAGCACCATTTAGCTTTACTAACATGATTATCCAAGTGCACCCAGATCTTCTGTTTCGCCAGTTCCGCTGCCACCGTATCGAAAACCTGCAACCGCGTCGTATCTTTGGTAAAGCCCGGATTATTCTTCAAGACCTGCTCCAAAACTTTCTCTCCATTCGCCTCGCCCAACGCACGAGTCAAAGTCTTCTCCAGACTCTGATCTGGTGAATTGGAGAAGATGTCATCGATCGTTTCGATTGCATAGGTAAGTCGAACGACATTCATGTTGAGCGATTTGATGAAGGAGACGATGTTGGCGATTGAGTTGTGCTGGAATCCCTCAGGCAGCATGGTATCTGCTGCGCCGGGCCAGTTGACGCCTGCGAAGCGAACTTTGGTGCCAGAGGCGGAGATGATGTCGCGGCCGGAGACCGTGAAGGGAGTGTCAGGCCATGCGGCTGCTCTTGGGTCGATGGAGGATGGAAGGGCGAAAGTGAGTGAAGAGAGGACGGAGAGGAGGGTGGGAAACCATTGGGAACGCTTCATGGCTGCTGATTGTTTGGGCAGTAGTCGGAGTGCCCAGGTGGTGGTCTTTGCAGAACCGAGAGGGCAGATGATCATGTAGCTGAGATATTCGACGAAGGGCACCTACCTGAGCAGCTGTGTCAGGCGGGCGGCGGAAGTCACTGTCCTCGCGACAACTGCAGGAGCACTGCAGACATTAGTTGCACCTTACCGAGAAGACATAGACTGAAATCGCACCGCTTGACATCCCCAGATCGCCGTCACAAACCATGTCGACAGTAAGAGAGCCAGTATATTGGTCTGTAGCCACGGGTTCGCGCAGCGGACGCCGGAATGCATCGCAGTTTTCTGCCCGCGTCTCAAACAGGAAGGCCACGAAGTGATAACAAATTCGAGCGTTATTTAACGGAATCCCTCATCCCCAACCGCTTTTCATCTAGCTACTCCATCCCCAAAACACTTTCACTTAAAATTCTCACATTTCTTATCAGGAACACAATCCGAAACAGTAACAAACTCCGAACCCGCCGCCGAGCACTTAGTCTTACAATAAGTCGCGAGCTGATCGTAGCTCCCATCAATACAGCTCGTATCGATGCAAGTCTGCGGATGTTTGCCTCCAATTGAGAAGAGCACAGATTTCTTGCCCTCGAAGGTGAACTCGAGGTTGGCCGCGGTGGTGCTACCGTCCATGAGACGTTGATTATTTTTGTGGGCGGCAGTATATCTGTATTGGCAGATCCAGGCGTGAGAGAGACTGGACTGGTAATGCGTGGTTAGTGAGAAGGTTGTAAGAGGGAAGTGTGGAGGGGCTTTTCTTACCCTGTCATCGACAGTATAGCGATGAGAGAAGTGCGCATCTTAAGACTAATATCGATGTCGAGACCACGGTTCATATAAGAAGGTAATTTGTTGTAAAGGCAATGTTGCGAGTGAATGCTAATAGTTCTTCAGAGAGGCAAGACGACTCAGCTTTTGTAAGAGACTACAACGGATACCCTTGTAGGAAGTTAGCCACTCTGACAATAGATTTTGGTCCCATGCAAAGCTATTCGCACAACCAAGCGTGTTCGCCCTTCGATGCAACAAGACTTCTTTTTAGCAAAGTAAGCCATTCCGGGCCCTAGGCTTTGCTCCCATGCAAGGCTACTCGCACGACTAACCATGTTTACCCTTTAAAGCAACAAACCTGCCGATGTAGGCTAGCAACTGCATATACGAGAAAGGCTTAGCAAGGTCTTCATCGTTCTTGGTCTCAACAATATAGTTGCAAGTTTCACAGGATTGCTTCGTACGGCTCGCAATTCTTATAGAGGTTCAACACTCCACGGCATGTCTCATAAGGTGTCGACAATCGCACGCAGCTCAGTATCAGAACGGCTTCAATTTCGCTGCTACTTATCGCTCGGACAGTGCGAGGAAAAGACTCCTGGAGACGCAGGTTCAAAAAACTGTAATTGGTGGATTTCCGATTAGGGAGGACAAAAAAGTCACCTGCAGCTGTAACTTACCAGAACGCTGGAGTCACCAACGTCTCTGTCGCGCGCCTACGTTTCTCTCGCCCATTCGTCTTCGGAAAGACATAAGCTATCGTGTTCAAGGGCCTAAGTCTTACCCTCTCAGGTATCGTATCTGGTCGTTCCGCTCGTAGCCTTACAGAGCTCGTTGGTCAGATTCGTATCCGGCAAAACCGCTTGGAAAAATGCCCTGCTTCTTTCTGAGCCTGTGTCGGTATATTCTGTACATGCAGGTGAGAATCTTTAGCGGTTCCGTGTTGCATTTGCATTCCCCAGAACAAGTCACAATTGCGGGGCCGTACAGCTCGTCAAATACCTGGGTGGTCTAGACTACCGTGAAGTCAGCACTCTCCAAACTAGGTGTATTGCCCTAAGTCAGCGAAAAGCATGGAACAGGGTTCAAGATCGAGGGCATTGCTGTTTGCAGTCAGCAACAACCCAATCTCGAGGCCGAACTTGGCAATATGCAGTGTAGCCCGTTATGGTGAATGTACAATGTCTGCCCAAAAATGTACCCAACCAACGCCATCGCTGTTATCGCTGGACCAACGATCCGTGAAATGCACGTCAGTCGTCCCAAAGCCCCTCGATCGTCTAGAATGCCTCGTCATCATCCATGACCAACAAACTCGCCATCTCGTCCCGCGTCAACGTACTCTTCCTCTTCTTCGGCCTGCCTCGAATTCTCGTCTTCTTCGCCATCGGACTACGGGGCAGATCCATATTGCCCAACGTGTCTCCGCCTTCCATTCTTCGCAGTGTGTCATCGCCTGGAGGAACGTCTTGCGCACCATCAAGGCCAAAATCAGGTTCGATGTTCTGCCGTCTCGATCTGGATGTGCGAGAGGTGCCATGAGCTGCAGCATGCTCACAACCACGATGTGCTTTCGCTTCATCCGCCTCTTCTTGGGCTGCGGCGAGTTTCTCCATGATTGTCATCTGTGGCACTTCGAGTTCTTCGCTCTCTTCGCCATCGTCCATTTCAACTGGCTCCGGCGTGGGCTCTCGGGTGACGTGCCTGCTGCTATTTTTGGCAATGGGCGAGAACACATCTGCCAGGCCACCGTTCAACGCTCTGCTACTCTTGCTTTGCGGTGAGCGACCGGCTGTAGACTCTCTGATGGTTCCCTTGTCAGCAGGCCGGAAGTCGAACATATCCGGCGGTTCCAGAACATTGCGTTTCCGTTTCGGGCTGTCAAGCTGATTCAGCTTCGAGGTCAAACTTCTCATGCCACCACTAGCACGCAGAGAAGAGTCCTGCTGGGATGTCGCTGTTGTAGGCGCAGTCGCAGCAACCTCGCTGCTTGGCAATTGTATCTCGCTCGGTTCGCTGTCCATCAAGCTGGACTCTGGTTCCGGCACCTCTGGGACCTGCTCCACTTTCCTCTTTTTCCCATCTCTCCTGTTCGGCGTCACCAGGCCCATGCCCTTGCGAAGATCATCAATGTTAATGGTGTCTCCCGTATTCATACGCTTGACCCAGCCTTGCATCATGACCAACACCTCTTGCCACCTCTGCTCCATGTGCTCCCAGCATTCTCGAAGACTTGCAATCTCCTCATCCCTCGTCTCCACCTCTTTCTCAAACTCCTCCAGGCTGACGAAGTTCGGGTTGGTGAGAATGGACTTCAGATGCTCAAGAGTGTTCTCCAAATCAGCAGCCAGGACTTCGTAGCTGGTTTCCGGTTCTTGCTGTAGCAGATTGGTTCCTGCATTCCGGCTCTTCGGTCTCGCCGCCTGGTCGCTTCCCAAACTCCCTATCGCGCTGTCAACCTTCCTCTGAGAGTCGGACTGAGTGCCCAAGAGGTCATGCATTGTGCTGAGCGCACTCCGGACCAGACTGATCAGCCCATCATTTTCGTCGCTCAGATTCTGGCTCAGCTGGGTCAAGAACTCGGTCGTCTCCTGCTTGAGCGAATATTCGGGATCATGGACGTTCTGAGGCTCCTGCATGGTTTTACGCACAGTCATAGATGGCGCAGTCATGCCCACCCGCGTCCCTCGCTGCTGTCCTTGCAAATGTGTCTTCAGCCGTTGCAGCTCCAGATCTCTTTTCTTGACATCATTCGCACATTGTGTCTTGACCTGCGCCAGAGTGACCTTTGCTTTCGACAATTGGTCTTGCAGCGTCTTCATCGCCTTTTCCACCTTCTTCACCTCCGCAAGAGCAACGCGTTCGGCCTGCTGCGCCTGCGCTGCATTTCTGACCGCCTGATCATTCTTTGCCTGCAAAGTCTCCATGTCCTGCGTCTTCTTCGTGTTCTCGTTCCGGAGCTGCTTGATCGTAGTCGCGACATGTTCTCGGCTTTCCTTTTCGCGGTCCTCGCGGAGGATCAGATCGTGAACCAGATTGATGATAGACGCGCGCGACTCTCTCGAGGGCTTGACGAAGTCAATTGCTTCGCCATTTTTGAGAAGACCGCGAGCGAGAAGGAGGTTATTCAGGTACGTCGACGCTGTCCGCAGGCTTTCGTGGTCCATGGTATGGCTGGCGCAGACGTGGAGTCCGATCCGCGTCTCGAATCCCGCGTGTTTATCGCACTGTTTACACTTCATCACTGGATTAACTAAGCTACGGCCACCGCCAAGAACTAGTCCCAAAATAGACCTCGGCTCAATGCACGGCCGACGTCGCCCAAGTGCGGTTGGACCTCACAGCTCTGGGGAGCTTCCACGCTGCTCCCCAACCGCCGTGCCCATCATTACTGTGAGCACAGCGTCCACATGGCCATCGGGAGAACGTCCAGTCGACGGTCGAAGTTGCAGGACGATATGCTCGGTTCCGAAACAATGCTCCGACCAGACTAATCTCCAACGCGACTTCGCCTTTCCGGCTCCCCACCGTTCGCACGTCGCAACGTTTCGTGACGAGCGTAAGCATGCGGACTGGGGGCGGGGAGGAGATGTCGTCCGTCGTACCAACCAACAACGCTACCGGTCGACCGCAGATCTCCCTAGCATAGCGCCATCGTCGTGCTGCAGCTCCAGCGAAAATGGATCCCAATAAAGCTGCCACCACGCGCTCGTTGAAGCGTGCTCGCTCTTCCTCATCATCACCACCGCCCCAATCGAACGGCACCCATACCAAAGAGACAGCACCAGATACAACCGCAAAGATGCCAGGCTTCGCAGACACTCAGCTTGAACCCGTCAAGCTCATTAGCCTTGAGGGTTCGTCCTTTCTTACATATCAGGTCTGAAAGCTCAATTGAGCACATTGCACTGGTACAGTGCTTGCATAATGATGTCAAACCGAAAGGGCTTTACGCGACCATCTTCAGTGATGGGCTGAGCAGTAAATATGTCACACACTCTTAATATGAGAAGAGTTGCTAGCAGCTCTTCTCGTCTGCAACCTCAGTTCCTGCGAGAAGAACGATCTTCATGATATGCGCGGGACCTCACTAACGTGATCTCTTCGTCATCACAGAAATGCAAGGCTGCATGGCTGCAGTCTACGAATGGGCCGACTCCTACGACAGCAAAGACTGGGAACGTCTACGGAAGTGCATCGCCCCAACCCTGCGAATCGACTACCGCAGTTTCCTCAACAAGCTCTGGGAAGAAATGCCCGCAGAAGAATTCATTCAAATGGCCAGCGACCCACACGTTCTCGGAGACCCAACACTGAAGACCCAGCACTTCATTGGTGGTACCAAGTGGGAGAAAGTCAGCGATGATGAGATTATCGGTATGTCCAGACAATGGCCGACGTCGATCTGTTGTGGAAATGTAAGAGATCCTGTAAGCTGACGTTCGAATTCGAATTAGGCTACCACCAACTCCGCGTGCCACACCAAAAATACACAGACGAGACTCTCACCAAAGTCGCCGTCAAAGGCCACGCACACTCTTTCAACCTCCACTGGTACAAGAAAGTCAACGGAGTTTGGAAATTCGCTGGCTTAAACCCTGACATTCGCTGGTTCGAGTACGATTTCGGTATGTCGAGAATACCCTCTCACCTAATGTGCATTTGCAGGACCGGCACTAACACACGTGCGAAAATAGACAAAGTCTTCGAAACCGGCCGCAACCAAATGGGCGACGAACAGGAACAAAAGAATCTCGCAGCTCAAGCAGAAGGTACGTGTAGTCCTCAACACATCCCTGCCCATCCTTCAATCCATCCCCATCCCCTCCCCTCCTCTCCCATTCCTCCCATTCACATATTCTTCGCTCTCCAGATTCCATCCTCCCACCCTCTACCCTCCCCTCCTCCGCCACATCCACCAGCACCGCATCCTCAATCCGCGAACCCAAACGCTTCCACATCAACATAATCGCCAACTCTCCCGCCGGAGAAGGCGACCCATTGATTGAACAAGCTAACGCCCTCGCTATCGCAACAGGGATTCCGCCTCCGGCCAAAGCTCAAAAGGTCTCTGCCTAGAATACAAGCTCATAAGGATCGATCGAAATGTTCGCATGCCAATCTGATGGACTTAATTTATGGGAGTGACAGAGAGAGAAAAGCAGAGGAGCGGCGTTGGTCAAGAAGATTCGAATACCACGAACCTTCCACAGATGAAACAAAAACTTTTCGAATCCATGATACAACTAAAACTAGTAGTACAGGATATCACTCAAAACAATCAAGTCCATCCGTCATCGCACTGCCATCAGTCCATGCTGGTGCAGAGCTAACCATTCTGCTGCGCACAAAGAAACCGATCCACGCGCGAGCGCAGCGCAAACAACCCGTGCCGAACCTCATAACAACGTAATCGACCTCTTCGAGCGATGAAACTGTCGGCAGTAAAGATGCGTACACTCATGACGCTCCACACGAGGTCCGCGCTGAACACATTTCGTGAGCAAAGGCTGCAAACAGCGAAACGAAGTCGAAAGCTAAGCGTCCTCGTCTCCGCCGGCCGTGACACGCTTGCGGAGCTAATGCAGAGCAGGTCAGTATCACGTTGCCATGTCTTTGGATCAAGTGGAAAGGGCTGGAAATGCATACCTTGCGACCCGACTTGGCATCAACGTCCATCTCGCTGTCATGGTCACGCTTCTCTGGCGAGCCGGCCTCGTTGACAGAAAGTGTCCTCATCGAAGCGCGAGTACGCTTCTTACTCGTGCCAGTAGCTGAACTGGAAGATGCAGTGCGCTCACCACCGCCCTCTCCTTGCTCGGTCTGCATTTCGTCCGGATCTTCAACCTCGGTCTGGTTGATGACAGTGGACATGAAGTCACGATCTAATTTTCAACATTCAGCATGGCCACCACACTGGTTACTGCATTGATCAACTCACCTGCATGCTCAGCTGACCCCTCCTTCCTGCTGCGCATAACAGCAGCAGGGGCAACTCCAGAAACCGTTTGATGTACAATGCGCCTATCCTCGTCCTCAGTCGTGCAGCGTGGAAAGTCCGCACAGCCAGCATGCATGCTGACATCCGAGAAGTTCGAACGAGAAGTACCACGGCGATCGATCATCATGTTTCCGTCACCATCGGGGTGTTCGGTCGTGGCAGCCGCTTCTTCCAACTTCTCGACGTCTGATTTGGTGTCCGTAACATGGGCCGGCAGTGGAGGCGGCGCCATGATGCTGCCGCTGGCCCGGCGCTGCAGCAGATCGACTACCTTCTGTAGCTGGTGACTCGGGATGCGCACCTCCATACCCGCGTCGTTTGCCGGATGTCCATTTGGAGGGAGTCCATGCCGATCGCTTGGATATGGCGCTGGGGCAGGCAAAGCAGCAGCGAAGTGCACCATGCCATCAGCGACGCTCAACGGCATACCGGACCTGGAAAGAGTGCTGTATGCAGAAGTGGAGCGACTACTGTTGCCATCCTGCGGAAGATTCACGGGATAGCCAGGATTGGCATACGTTGGGGTCGGCGGTGGAGCACCTGCGTTGTTACTGAACATCGGAGAAGATGATATGAAGGCACTGTAAGCGCTCGCGCGGCGCTTCTGGACCTTCTTCTGCGGGCCAATGGACGAGTGGTGACGGAAGCGCGCAGGATCTTGGTACTCCGCCGTGTGAAACTCGTCCGGCATATCTGGCATGAG
The DNA here is from genome assembly GCA_002933655.1 of Cercospora berteroae. Taxonomy (NCBI): domain Eukaryota; kingdom Fungi; phylum Ascomycota; class Dothideomycetes; order Mycosphaerellales; family Mycosphaerellaceae; genus Cercospora; species Cercospora berteroae. Next base: position 45,835 of record PNEN01001745.1, read on the forward strand.
ATGAGGAGCCCAAAGGCGCTTCTCCCTCAACATTTCCTGGCTCGGCCAGGCTTTGCCGCAGTTTCGCAGAACATCTGGAATTGAAAGAGTCAGCCATATGACCTGGACTTTCTTCGCACAGAGAGATGTAGAATGTTCAGACTCACCCATCGGAGCATGCTGGAAATTGAAAATGACATGCACGGTCAACTTCACAAACTTGGCATCCCGATCCGTCCGCTTCAAAAAGCCCTCAGAGATCTCCACCTTGATACGCCCCTTCTCGGCGTATGGATGCCACTTGTCGGCGTACACGCTCTCCTGATAGAAAGGCGGGAAGCGCAACTGATCTGGCTGACCATTGGGTCCGACCTGAGCAGTGGCCAAATGGAGGGCCTTGGGCCACTTCACGTCGGCAGTCATAGTGTCGACGCACTTGACCTGTCCATCGACGGTGACTTTGAACTGCCAGACTTGGGGTCTATCGGGACGAGAGTTGCCAGCTGGGCGGAAGTTGAATGGTCTCGGCTTCCAGGAGTGCAGTGAGATCTGGAACGGCTCGCCAGCTCTGAGGCTGGGAATGAAAGCAGTCAACAGTGGCGCGGTGATGGATTCTGTTGAATCGTTGTCAGCGTCCGGTGCACTCGAAGGAAGGCGCAGGATCCCTACCATCCTGAAGAAGTCTGTCGTCCGTCACGCCATAGCACTCGACGCCGAACTCCTGGATGGGTGCCTCGTCTCCGGTGCCCGGGAAGATGAGGACGTCCCAGTCCTCGAAGCGCATGTTTGCGAAGAGTGATGGAGGCGCGGTGTGCTAAGAATTCGAAATGCTGCGAAAAGACGATGCGCAAAGTTGGTGCTGCGCGCGGCGCAATGCGCTGTCTTTGGATCACACGAGTGTCGTGGTCGCCGGCATGCGGCAATGAAGAAGGAGCGTGGTCGGAGTCGGCTTCCCGTACAACGAAAGCAGAATCTTGTGGTCGGTGAAAGAGCGGACAAGAAAGTCAATGGGGGGTGGGCAGGAGGGAGTGGCGTGACCCTTGAGCTGGCAGAGAGGCAGCGGCGTTGGCTCTGCCGGCAGGAACAGCAGTCGCGTCATTCTGCCAAAACACGCAGCGCGCGCGTCGTCGCCGTGGAGTCCATTCTCACGCGGAAGTCGCGGCCGAGTCGTCCTTGCGGCGTGGCAGCGGCGGAAGATCAGAGCGCTGCGTTGCTGCTCGGTCTGGTCTTCATGTTGGAAATCTACAGTAGGCGTTCGAGCAGTGCATTCGGAGTTTTTGGTGGAGTGTCGTGGAGAGCTGGAGAGGGAGTCGGTGGATGAAGCTTGACGTGAAGCCAACGGCTGCTTTCGCGCCTGCCGCTGCAAGTGGTCCCAGTGGACTTTTCCAGCACTTCTCGGGCTTCCAATGAATCCATCACTGCTGCACTTCATGGCAGCGTCACGCAGTCGTCAGCTTCGGCTTTCAGGATTCGCTCAGAACTTACTTGTTCTCCATCCCTCGCAACCATTACGCAGATACAAAGCCAAACTTGCACCAGAACGAACACGAAAGGAAGGAGAACGACCAAGAAAACTTCTCATTCTCGCTGGCCTACGCGAACCCCCTCCCGAAGTCCCTAAAAGAACCTCGTCTCATCTCATCCCTCCCAAGCCCATCCATCAGCCCGTAGAAGCAGACGGAAAAAGAGCTCAAAAGAAATCTCTCTTTCATGATCGAGTCATCTCAGCTAGCTACGATATGAGAAGCAAATAGACAGAAGAAACATCCCCCATTCCTTTCTCCGCAACCTCGGAGTTGGTTTTTGGTCTTCCCACCCCATCAGCGCCATGCGGCACGGGCCACATAAAAGTGCAAGCCCTCTGTTGTACAGAAGCGAACAGACAGAGAAAGCAAACTCCTTCATCGCCGCGCTAAAAAGAGCTTCATCCCCGCTGAAGCCCCCCGAGAGCAAATGCCGCTGTTGAAGACGAGTCCGTGAAAGTGAAAGCAGAACGAGTGTGTCAAAGGAGATTTCGCAGTCGAAAAGAGAGGTCGTCTTGTGGGTTTGGTGAATGGTCGTCTTCGTCAAGTTCGGTGGTGTGTGGGTAATGGTAGTGTGGGTGTGTTGAAAAAGGGGTGTTATGGGAATAAGTGTATATGCTCAACAGGGGTAAGAAACTTTTCTGTAATCCAGCAATCTGACCGCCATCGCCCCGCTCCCGTGGTATTTCGGATAGAATGCATGCATGGATCGAATTTCATGCCATGAGAGAGAGAGATCGTTCTCCGTGCTGTCTGATAGCGCCGCCGCGTATTTCTCATTGGTCGTGGGTCGTCGTGAAGAAACGCAGATTTCTCGCATGCAAGTAGTAAAAGGCAGATCGTATGTTGTAACCTTTGACCAACTCCCGCTAAAGTGCAATCTCACTCAAGGCAAATGTGACGGAAATGCGCTTACTGGGAGATAGTCAGCATGTATAGCAGAGTGATTGTTGCGACTGCCTCACCTTCATCGGAGCGAAGTTGCCATACGGATGCTGGGGTGGCATGCCCATGGATGGGTAGACTGGCGGAGGTGGCGCTGGACGATACGGCGTGCCGGCTGGGCCCGAGTTGTTCTGCGAACGACCCCAGCTCAGACGGACACGAGAGTTACCAATTGGGTAGCCCTGCATCTGGTTGATGGCCATCTCTGCGGCATGTCTCTGGACGAATTGGACGAAACCACAGCCCTTTCCTGGAGGAATCTTGACGTATGTTATCTCGCCAAAGCCTTGGAAGAACGAGCGCAACTCATCCTCGGTAACGTAGCCGGAGAGGCCGCCGACGAACACAGTGGTGTTGTTTGGATCCGTGAATTGGTTCATTGGCTGAGGTGCGCCGTAGTAGCCCATCGGAGGAGCGCCCATGCTGTACATGCCCGGCATGCCTGGACCACCAGCGCCTGGCATACCACCGGGCTGCATGCCTCCAGGACCGCCAGCGCCACCGCTCTTGTTCTTTGGCGTCGCAGTGCTGATGCGCATAGGTCGGTTGCCGCAGTACACACCCTGCATCTCATGAAGCGCCTTCTGCTGGTCCTGCTCATCTGCGAAGCGGACGAAACCGTATCCACGAGACATGCCAGAGATAGGATCGCTCATGATCTTGGCAGATTTGCATGATGGGTACTTGTTCTGGAAGAGCGACATGAGAACGTATTCGTTGACCTCTGGACCCAGGTCGCCGACGAAGATGCTATACTCGGGGCCTCTGTCGTCACGGCTGCGGTCGGCAAGACCGCCACCACTGGCCCAGTTCAGCTTGAACTGTCGGTTCGAATTAGGAATGACCTGTCCGTTGAGCTGAAGTGCGCGGGTAGCAGCATCTGAGTTCTCGAAGTCGACGAAGCAGTATCCAGCATTTGATCTGCACGCACGGTCAGCGCTACTCCACAGATCGACAATTTTCGTCAATCAATGCACGTACCCAGAAAACTTGTCGCGGATCATCTTGACATTGACCTGATAGCCCATGCCGAACCAGACGCTGCGCACGAAGTTCTCGTCGATCCATGGCTCGAGTTCACCCATCCTATAGCGTTGTCAGCGAATGCGCCCTTGTATATGTGAAGCGCGCTGGCATTTCGCCGAGCGCGTCGCTTGGTGCGCGGTACTGACCAGAGAGTCGTCTTCTGGTCGCCGCCCTGATTGGGGCCTGGAGGACCTTGAGCACCCGGAGGCCCTTGTGGCTGAGGGAACTGGCCCTGCTGCGACGGATCGATGGGCTGTCCCATTGGAGGACCTTGCGGCTGTTCCTGACCAGGCGCGCCGCCGAATCCGCTCTGCTCGAAGCCGCCCTGCTGCGGGAATCCGCCCTGCTCTTGACCAGGCTGCATTTGGGGCTGCGCGCCGCCTTCTTGAGGTCCGAAGCTCATTTTCGGGGTATGGGTAGCTCGAAGTCGCGAAAAGATGTCGAGGACGAGATCGCGGTCGCGTGTGCGCTAAATTGCTCGGATCTGTGATGAGTAAAGCGTCAGCCCAAGCGCACACGTCATTTCTCCAGCGTCGCGACAGCTGTGCCGCGAATGGCTGTTGCCAACCGCGACTGCGGCGTCGCTGGTCGACTTACCGGTGAAACAGAGACAATAAGTATGCTCGCTCGGCCGTGAATCGCGTGAAGCTGTGCGAGATGTGCGCGCTGCGTCGTGGCCGTGATGGGATCCGAGGATGTCGCAAAGCGTAGCAATGCACCCGAAAGCTGCTTGCGCCGGCCGGAAAAAGTGAAGCCTCAAAGCCCGAACGCCTTGCTCTCACTCAGCACACGCACAGGTCTGCGGTGGGCGGAAAAGGGAGGGCCCCACGGAGGGATGGAGGGATGGGTTGGATTGGGGTGAGGTGGTGTTGCCGAAGGGCGCTCTAAATCTGCAAGAAATGTGGTGAGCCGCGGCGCTTGGGACGAATCAGAGGGCGTGCGCGCGAAGTGATGCCGCAAGGCGTTCGTCAGGCGCGGAGGAAGTGGATGGGATTGCGCGAGGGGAGCTGCCCGGCGACCCGGTCGAGAGCGATGGGCGCGCAGGCAGAGAGGGCACGGCAGCGATGCCTGCTGAAGCTGCGCTTGCAGACGCGGTGCTGGGGTTGGGCAAGCTGTACGTGATGCTGATGCTGACCTCTGCGCTGCTGCTGCTGCTGCCGTGGCCGGTCGGTTGTGCGTGGGTGGGTGCTGGGTGGTTGTGCGCGCGTGCGATCAGGTGACGACAGAGGAGACTGGGGTGGATGAATGCGCATCTGAAGAAGAGTCTCGTCGAGATCGTCTCGCTTCCACGCCCATGTGTCCCGTGGAGCCGCGCAGGCACGCGGCCAGGCAGCTTCCAGCACATGCAATCGGGCCATTTGCGGCGGCGCACAGGCTCCGGCGTGCGAGGGCGCGGGCAGCGTGGTGCAGGTGGCGATGGAGGGCGGGCAGGGCAGGGCAGGGCAGGAAAGTGGCAGCAACTCACCAGTGAAAGCAGCCTGGGTGTGGGAGGAGAGTGATGGTCGATATCGCGCGCGCCGGGAATGGAATCACCGCAGAACGAGGACGGACGCCGCAAAGCAAACACAAAGCCGGATGAGATATTCGGGATGCACTGATGTTGTCGAGGAAGAAGAGAGGTGCCTGCGCGACGTGGGTGCGCGCGCGCTTTCACCACTGCCAGCAGACGGGCTGACTCTGCAGCGGGGTCAGTGGTCACCCAACCGGACACCTCTTCTGCCAAACTCAAGTCCCCATCGCCGCGCACACAACTCGGATCCTCTCGCCTGCCTGCTAAGCTGTTCCCATCTGGAATTTGCAATATTCTGTGCGATTGCCGACCGGTCCCGCGGGGCACCACCCACCAGCACCGTGTCTCGCCGCCCGTCATCCCTCGCTGAGCTCAGCTTCCCAGCGAACATTGCATCGTGAGACCTCTGTTCGACCATACCCGCTGGCCAGGAACGACGACGGATGCATGTGTAAAAGAACGTTCGCGTGCTTGACTCGCTTCTCCCACCCAAACACCCACCAGCCCAGTCATGTACCCAAGTACCCTCATCAAATCATCTCCATCTACTTGAACAAATTCCAAGCAATACGAGATCTGTGGTGCGGGATGGCATTTCCCATGATCCGCGATATCACTTTGCTCGGCTGAACTGACCAACTGGTCTCCAACAACGGCACCCAAGCCACCATCCCACCAAATCGGATCCGACACACAGGACATCCAGCCATCTGCCGTGACATGAATCGTTGGCCGGCATTGACAGCTGCAATAAACCACTCGAGCAGCCTGAATACCGCAACGCTCGTGAAACAGTCGTCCGACAGCGCCTCGGTGACTTTCTCGATCAGTGTAGATCCGCGGATAGCTGCTCCTACGTGCGCACTGCGGCTAGACACTAAACCACCTTCAGATGACAAGATAATGTTGTATCGTGTTCGAATAGGTTGGCATGTAATCTCGTGCTCCATCCGGACATGCTCGCGTGCCAGGCGTTCACTGCTCAAGGGCGTAGTGCAACACGACCACAACATACAACCACAGCACGCAAGGTGCATCAGGAAACGTGACATGTGAAATGAAGAAACAGCACAGTCAAGCATGAAGAACTTTCAGGATGTTGAGGATGTTCAGAGCATGTCTTCTTCCTGAGCTTTGTTGTTTTGTTTTGCTGCGGGCTGTAAGGGATGTAGGGGGAATAGCATAGTTCATTTGCAGGCTTCGAAAATCTTTCAAGTCTTCTCCACCACCCCGCCAACGGAAGACCCTCTCTACCGTTCCAAGAAAAGGAGATGCTCCGCCTGCGCTCTAGCAGCAACGCACGTTGCCTCCACCCGCTCTCGACGAAGGACCGTCGATGTATGTTAGGAAACACGTGAAACTCGTAATCTACTGGGCAGGCTTGGCCTCCTCGCCGGCTGGTGCATCGGACGTGTCCTTGGACTCGCCCTCTCCGGCGGCCGGTGCGTCTTGAGCAGGCTCGGCTTCGGAAGAGGTCCAGAGAGTCTGCAATGTATGTCAGTGGAGATCATGTTTGCATGCAGAGCCGCACTTACCAGGTTATCACGGAGGAGTTGCATGATGAGGGTGGAGTCCTTGTAGCTCTCCTCAGACAGGGTGTCGAGCTCTGCGAAAGACGTCAGCGTGAATCAACGCGTCATGCAATGCGCGCTACTCACCAGCGATGGCCTCGTCGAATGAGGTCTTGGCCATTTGGCAGGCCTTGTCAGGGGAGTTGAGGATCTCGTAGTAGAACACGGAGAAGTTCAGGGCAAGACCGAGACGGATGGGGTGGGTTGGCGCAAGGTCGGTGCTGGCAACCTCAGTGGCAGCCTGGTACGCCTCGAGCGACTTGTCGGCAGAGGTCTTTCGCTTGTCGCCCATGGCGAACTCGGCCAGGTAGCGGTGATAGTCTCCCTTCCTACAGAGCGAGCATTGTCAGATATGAATCCCGCCCAATCGCATGTGGTATCAACGTACATCTTGTGGTAGAAGACCTTCGACTCGCCACTCTGGGCGGAAGGAATGAGGTGCTTGTCCAAAACCTCGAGGATGTCCTCGCAGATCTTTGCAAGCTCGGCCTCAATCTTCTGGCGGTACTCCTTGATCAGAGTCACCTGTTGCTCGTTTCCCTTAGACTCCTCCTTCTGCTCAATGCTGGTGACAATGCGCCAGGAGGCACGACGAGCGCCGATGACGTTCTTGTAGGCGACCGACAGAAGGTTGCGCTCCTCGACCGACAGCTCTTGATCGGCGGAGGCCACGGCCTTCATGTTCTCGACCATTTCTGGAAGCCGATTAGCGCGTGGCTCAAGCTGCGAATCGCACCTCCCCACCACTTACCCTCATAGCGCTCAGCCTGCTCGGCAAGCTTCGCGAGGTAGACGGAGTCTTCGTAACCCATTTTGCGTTGTTTGGTGTGTTTGTGTTCAGGGACTGTAGCGATGGGATGTGTCAGTTGTGGCTCGTGCTGATCAGGCATCTTTCTGGCAGTTGCTGGACGATTGCGAAAAATGAAGTGAAGGAGAGCTGTGCGGTGTCTGACTGTTGCGAATCTGCGGCCGTGTGTATGCGGATGGACGAGGTGAAGCGAGCGGAGTGGTCGGCCGGCGCGGTGCGACTGCGTCTGTTGAATGGCAGCGGTGCGCTTGCCTGGCGCAGGAGCGGTCAGGGCCCGTCGCTGTTGCTGCAGGCAATCGTGTTTGCGTACTGTCGGGCGCTGGAGGGGGCGTATTTGCTCGCGAACGATGTCGACGCAATCAATGGCGTCCCGCAGGCGGCCTCGTTGGTGACTCCGCAGTCGCCCACGAATTCGGGGCGCACTTTATCGCAGCTGATGGCCAGTTCCCGGTACACGGAGTGGGCTCTCCTTTCGCACCTGCCAGACAGACGCGAAGTTCGATGGGGAGCAGTACTGACCTGTTGGTGTTGCTGTATTAGAGGGAGCGGATGGCGGGAATGGCGAGAGCGAGGCGGTGGTTGCTTCGGAGAGAGGTCAATGATGGTGGGGGAGAGGGAGTGAGTGTTCGTGGGAAAGTGACGAAAGCGAACCAGGACGGCGTGCACGTGACTGGGCCTGTGACTGGGCCGCAATTTGGGAAGCCGCAGTCGTGTCCACAAACAACACTGCAGCCTTACCGTGCACTAATTCACTCCGGATCACCAGGAAATACGTCGCGCCGCCGGCTCCCCAGTGTTGACAGTATTCACCATCAACACTGCCACGTTCCATGTGCATCATCGCATCACATTAGCCTCGCCCCCGCTGGGCCAATCACCATGTGGAGATGGCTTCTCGCCCAAAACATTGGCCCATGACCCTGCGGCACTTTTTTCCAGCAAGCATGTGACAGCTTTGAACCAGACGAAATCCGGTAGATGCCATCTACATTATGGATAGGTGTCAACAATGGTATCACAGGAAGCGGCGAACGTACCAGCGAGACGGTGAGGAAGTGCCCGGTTACCGAAACCGTCCACGCGTTCTGTGAATGACAACTCCTCGCGTGACGCGTCAAATGTACGGAGTTCTTGACTCTTCGCATTGCTTAAGGCACTGGGCAGCAACAGAGACCCATCGAGAACCACGATCGAGAGCGACTGCAAGAATCCAGTATCAAGCCGAATGTGCAAGGGTGGCAGGAGGCGCCTTTCGAGCAATGGCTAGAGTAAGATTCATCACGGCCAGAACGACAGACACTGGTGCTCCAGATTTTGGCATTGTGCTGGTTTGGTAACGTTTTGAGAACAGACGCAGAAGTGCGATTGATCACGCGTTTAAGCAAGTCGCACTATATCGAGCGGCGACCTGTCGTAAACGCGAGAACTGCAAATATGGCAAGAACATTTCTGCAACGATCTTACACGATCGCCTGTATCAATGGTTCGTCAGTATCAGTCAGGTGAAGTCGCCCTCGTCCTGCATGCCGAGATCTTGCCAGCGGTAAGCTTTTTGAGACCACTCTTTTTCATTCAAAGAGGGCACTAGTTCTCATGAATCTGTTCAGCTCTGATCTGATCATTGGTATCCTCTCACTAGACGCCGTTGACTGAAGTGCGACTTCACATCCGCTGGATCTGGCCATGGTGCCAAGACCTGGCACCCCAGGAGTCCGTTTACCGATGAAGCCGAGGAGCATGTCAAGCTCACTTCGACTTGTCGGCCCACTGCTGTGTTCCACCTACATGGGAGCCTACGAGAACAGAATAGTACTCATTCGAAGTAATCTCATACTCCTCACTGAAATCAAGACACAGGCATCGGAGCCACAGTCAGAATGCCGCCAACACAACCCATCGTAGCCTTGTTCGGCTACGAAATGTCCACTTTCACGATCAAAATCCGCCACATTCTCAAGCTCAAACAGATACCCTACACCTTCGTCGCAGTCCCAACAATGATGCCACGTCCGCTCCTCCGCGACAACTTTCACCTCACGTATCGCAAGATTCCCGTCCTGGCCATCGGCCGCGAATTGTATTGCGACACGTCGCTCATCACTGAAGCTCTAGAATACTTCTTCCCAGCCTCAGAAGGCTATCAAAGTATCTACCCTCGGGCTCAGGACGGGAGAGATTACAGACCACTAATCCGAGGTTTCGCATCATACTGGACCGATCGACCGCTGTTCCGCGTGACGTGTGGATTGATGCCAGCAAGCATTTGGAGAAGCTCGTTCGGCACCGATCGAGCACAATTGATAGGACATAAGTTGGATCCTGACAAACTGGAGAAGAAACTGCCCGAAAATCTGATGAAACTCGATCATCAACTATCTATGGTCGAGCCACTTTTCACAACCGGAACCGACGGCCCTTGGATCTTCTCCACGCCAACGCCTTCCTTGGCAGATATCTCGTTGTACTACGAGCTACTCTGGGGCTGGCACATTTCTTCCGGAGAGTACACACATAGTATCACGATGGGTGATGCCGAGAACGAGAAGGAAGCGGGGATGAAACCTGTTTTCAATACTCAGAGGTATCCGGGTGTTTGGGGCTGGTACCAGAGGATGAAGCGGTATTTCGATGAGTTGCCGGAGACAGAGCAAGATCGCTCGAAGGAAGTTGAGGCGGTGCTGGAGCAGATGGGAGAAGCGCCGGCATTGGGCAAGAGGTCGTTATTGCTGCCGACTCCGAGGTCGATGATTGAGGATTTGTGTGATCGGACGGGGTTGAAGGAGGGTGCGCTCGTTTCTGTCGCGCCGGACGATACTGGGAGAGATGAGTAGGTTGTCACTTTTTACTTTTCAATTGATCCCTATGCTAATGTGATGGCAGTCCGACGATCGGGACGTTGGTCGCTCTGTCGCCAGAAGAGGTTGTCATCAAGCCGAAGCCACTGGAACAGCCTGCCACTGTCGAGACGAGAATACATTTCCCAATGCTTGGGTTTGTGGTAAGACCAGTCAAGGAAGCCAATTTGTGAAGGACTGGTGCAAGGGCACTTCGCTCTGAATAAGCACACCGGAGTCACTTCCGACGACAGAGTGGCATTGCTGGTGCGATGCGCTAGTCGCACACGCCCAATGTGCACATGTATCGAAAAGTTGTTGTCTACTGCTTGAGATTGAATAGCGGGCGCTTCAAGACTGGCCAGCAAGATCGCATCTCATGTGGCGCAGCTGCAGCCGCCCAGCGCAGCTACGCCGCACACATACATGCAGCAGGCTCGCCGATTTTTTGCGATCGTTGAACGTGGGCAAACGAGAGCCGGTACCCTGCAAAATGATTTGCAAGCGCAAGGTCGCGAATCAAACATGCGCAGACTCCATGGATACACATATAATCGTGGCCTCCCAGAATGGATCCATGCCCGTTGTTCGCACACATATATTATGCTGCGATGTCCAGTATCCTGCCCCCCCCCAGCAGAGCAAACAACATTCGATCGTAAAGCATAGCCTCGAGCGATACATTCCATATCAATCATGGTGTCCAACAAGAAGAGACTTCACGTCGCCCTATACCCAAGTGGAGTTGTAGATGATGCGGAGAGACAGTATGCAGACTCTTACAGTCGTGAAGACATAAGCTGATCCTGTCCACACACAGATACCACTGGGCATTTCTGATTGGTCCGAAAGCTGAGAAGGAAGACGACGTGCCTGGCATGCGTTACCATGTCAAGAACACCATCGTTGGTGGCGAAGTCAAGTGGGTTTACGAGGAGCTGGACATTCGCAATGTCCGCATGACCAACACACTGCTCGCACGCTTTGTGATAGCCAAGATTGAAGATGAGAAGCGCCTGATTCAGATACTGCGTTCGATTCCAGTCATACAGAAAATTCCTGGCTGGCGATGTCGGACGTGGGTCGCGAGTGCTTTAAAAGCTTTGAAGCAGGACGGAAAGGCTGTTGGCACGTCGATGCTCGATTGGCAGAAGATTGAGCCTGCGGCACGGAAGTATGTTGCGGACAAGAAGGCTGCGGGTCGTTACAATGATGTCAATCAGATGCAGCAGGCGCGGCCTACTTTTGATCTGATCGAGGGCAAGGAAGTATTGCCGTAGACTCGATGCCGCACTAGTATTGTTGTTTTCTTAGGCCAGTCTGCGCTCTCAGACATCTCCCCACCATTTTTGCCGCGTTCTCTCCATTTCTAATTCTTGTGGAAATGCCTGCAGAGCTTGATCCAGAACGGCGGTCCAGGTGGGTATGATTCGATCCAGATATCGCGCAGATGTGTATTCCCAGTAGTGCGGATACCAGCCTGCGAACTCCCAATCAATGATCCCACTTATGCGACCTTGATGAACGAGAATATTGGCCGGATTTAAATCGCCATGTGTGAATACTGGTGTTGGCCAGTCTTTGTCTTGCCGTTTGATCATAGTCTCAAGTTCTTCTCGATGATTTCCGTCTTGAATGTCCGATATCTGCAAGCCTCCGCGAAGCCACAGATGAAATTCTTGAATTGTCTTGAACGGTCCGAATCGAGGATTGCCGTGAGGAATTCGTGAATCGTGGAGCGAACCTCCTATGCAACTTTGCACACCCGTGCCAGTCGGAGCTTGTATACGTCGCATTTGCTCCAAAAGCTCTTTTAGCTGAGCAAGTAAACTCTCACGTTCGGACTCTCCCAGCTGTTCCCAGGCCTTGTACATATTCTCACCACGAACCTTCTCCATGACAAGATAGACCTTTCCCTCGGACTTGAACGCGCAATGGACTATTGGAACCGGTATCGACGTATTTGCTGCAATATATAGCATTGATGCTGCTTCCGTCAGATCCACGTCTGAGCCACTTTTGACAATGATATTTCGAGTTATGCGCCTGCAGCGACCTACTCTGCTATATAGGCGAGCAGTGGTTGCCAGTGCGAGTTTCGTAAGATTGCGCCTTGCAAAACCATCTTTGACAGGAGTCGCAAGTGACACAGGCGCATTTGGCTTTTCAGAGACCATCGCAATGCCCTCTGATTGCATTGTTATCGGTGTCAAGGAGCAAGAATGCGTCAAGAGGTGGAGCCGCGGTGAGAAATTGTTCCGCTCCGGAATGAACTTCACATTGGTTTGTGACGCGCTGCATAACACAACGAGACATAAATGAGTCGTCAAATATCGACTTCCTGTCTAGTTGTGAAGCTGACAGAAAGAGTCTGTATGGAGTCGCTGACACCTGACGCCGAAGGAGTTGTCATCAAGCCTAAACCTCCGAGCAGCCTGCCTTTGGCCCACCATCGAGACGAGGATGCATTTTCAAATACTCAGCTCCGTGGTGCCACGAAAAGATGACTGGAATAGCTGGAACAATATGAGATCATCTTGGCCTCTTGCTTCAGTGAGTCACGACTAAGTCAGTAGTATGACCTTGTCTGGTCCAAGTTGCGAGAAGCACCTGAAGGTTCATCTTGCAAAGCAAGTCAAATCAACTCGAGGGTATATTAAAACATGATCATGAACATGAGCTGATTCGTTTCTGCTTTGCGGCAGCAGTATCTAGTTGCGATCTCGTTATCGAGCGCTGCAGCGGTTGATCCACCGCAAGACCAATAAGTCAAGCCGGGGTGCATGATCTGGACTCGAAGAAAGGTCAGTCGAATGCGCGCAATGCATTCCCTGGACCGTTGCGCCATCCCTCGACACCCAACCCTCCTGATCGAACGCAGAAATGCGCAAGAATGAAGAGCACACGGAGTCCGGGTCTTATGTACGCGAGGCACTCGCGGTCTCCTCTCGTTCTGGGCCAGACTGTCCTTCTGGCGTTTCTGAATCCTCTTCTGAAGTATCGTAGATATGCGCGGTCTCCAGGTGGTTACCCTGAGCGTCTCTCCACACAACAGTCCAGTGTGGGATCGTGTCTCCTGGACTAGAGTGTTCAACGTGCCTACGTATCTGTCAGCACTGATCATGATCCTGAGCATAGACTGCGTACGTCATGGTGGCCGTAGCAGCGCCTTCTGGTACATGTACGTCCCCCTTCTGCATCACCTTGACGAACCCACCCTTTCCGGCTTTGGGCAAGCAGGGGCGCCGCTAGTTCTGGGTCTCACTTGCGTACTGCAGTCTGATGGTCTGGCCTAGAATCAAAGCCATTGTGATGGGCACGGTAGCTCTGATGACGATACCCATGCTGGCAGACCTGTATACTGTACCGATGCATCGGCGCAGACCATGGAAGACTTGCCCGTTAAATTGCCGAAACGCAGCCTTCGCGTATTCACCATTATGATCAATACTATCAGATGTGAGTCCTAGGCAGTACATTCACCGCGAAGATCTCTGACAGTCTATCCACCATCACGCTTTCTGGTAAGCAAATGGGAACAACGATCTCTCACGGTACGAAGCTTGCTAACGGCTACAACAGTTGTTCGAAAGCAGGCAGCGACTCCGGCGTATTCTCAATCCTGCACTCCGCACTCCATATTGGAGCGAAGTCAGCACAAGTATTGAGTGAACGAAGGGTATGATGCCCCCTTGTAATCGGTTCACGCGTTCACTGCCAAGATATTGGCAGCTATCTTTGGCGACATTTCATCTTCTCTTCTCTTCACTCCCAGACATCTCATCAACATCGATCTTGCAACACAGCACGCCGCACCTCAGCGGCCATCGAAAACTTATAAGTTCTGCGATGTGGCGACGATTTTACGCCTCTCGCCCATCATCGCATTCTGTCAGGCGCTTCCTTGGTTTGAGAATGAGTTCACACCTTGTGGGCGACTCGGGTCGAGTCTATACCAATAGTGAGCTATTGAGACGTCATCCCTACGATAGCGCCTTCGACATGTTCAAAGCAGAGTGAGTTCACGCGCACCGCGAGAGGAAACGAGGAATCTGATTTAGTTGCTAAATCTTCTGGCAAAAGCTACGTCCTCAAGCGAATGCCGAAGCATTCTTTTGACCTCTCGAAACGAATTGCCAAAGACGTGGCTTCGAGTCCACGACGTCGCATGCACGTAGACTGCAAGGGTGACGAAAGCCTCCTGGTCTACGACTATTATTGTGACACCTTCCTTAAGCTTCTCCAGAATGACCCTGGTTTGATGCCAGACGAACGAATCAAGATCATGCAGCGAGTTGCAGAAGCTGTTCAGCGATTGCACTCGAAGGACTGGGCTCACACTGGTACGGGACCCCTTGTGCGATAACTTGTGGCCACGAGCTAATTGCATGTGATAGACATCAAGCCTGACAATATCTTCATCGATTACACATGCGACGAAGATGGCAACAAAGTCGTCACTAATGTCGCGCTAGGTGACTTTGACGTTGCATGCAAACTCAAGGATCACGAGACCCGCATCGCTCCTCACGCAGTAGGCAATGTGATGTGGCGAAGTCTGAAGGACAATTCGGCATGTCAAATAAGTCCTCCGATATATACTCGTTGGGCCTGGTGGTAAGCTGTTCTCCGCGTAGTTTTACGTGTCGAGCATCTATCTGACCATATTTCGCAGTACCTCTTTGCACTAGGCGCCGGCGACGGGCTCATCCTAAACAACTACAAGGAGCTCGAAAAAGCTGGCATCGAACAGGAGCTAGAAGTGCTGACTCGGCACTTCTCATACTTTGGACCGGTTCCTGAGAGCCTTTACGAGCAGTTTCGAGACGAGAAGGCGAAGAATGCGCTACGGATGGCGTCGGACGTGGCTGAGGCAGAGGTCGCCGAACAACCAGAGGCGAGACTCAAGATCTGGGGGGAGTCGTATGGGAAGGTCGCCCTCGACTGCCTTTCTGGCATGACAAATCTTGATCCGAAAGCTCGTCTCAAGATAGATGAGGTTGTCGCTCATGGGATATGGCAGGAGTCTGCCTCGTTCTGAGAAGGCGCTTCGAGCTTGCTTCGGATCGTCGGATTTAAAAGGCAGGGCTGGCCATCAGTACAGAGCCTATGTACATCATTGACTGTACTGATGTGTTTAGGGTCGTCTTTCGTATCAGCACCGACATGCAAAGGGTGTGTGAAGAAAGATCGTGGTTGTTGGGCAAGGGATGTTAAGGATAGTTCTATTTGTTGATTATGGCGGATTTTTAGTACTAAAAGTGCAAAAACCTAAATATAGTAACACGCTTCTCTCTTTCCGTACGTAGTGTGCTACGCGCTATAGTAGTCTCCGGTCCCGCGTTCTTAGGTAGTTTCGGCGAGAGAAACCTTTATACGGGCTAGGGGTGCTATAGTAATTCGCTAGTATACGCGCTAAATTAAGTACCTAGTTATTATAGTCTATTCTAACCTCG
>PNEN01001746.1:0-61897 GCA_002933655.1 Cercospora berteroae
AGCGCGACGGCTTATAACTATACGAGAGATAGTAACTGCAAATATTAATTATAGAACGACTATAGAGGTGCTAGAAACTATATAGAAGTACTCGCTCGAGGTGAATGCTAAGAGTAAACGGACGACTGCCTAAGGCATACCCTATGCATCAAGTTCTTCTACGCCAGTAGTGGGAACGTATTAGCCGTATGCGCCTCCCGGGTTGAATGCACGGAATAGCAACCTATAAGTTTTCTTTGACCCTAACAAATGCGATTGAGAACCGTACTAACTCGTAGAGAAAGGGCGTCCGACCATTCTGATTTTTATGCCCCTGTACCACGACATGAATTGCATGCGCAACCAAATGTGCCTCAGAATGAGGAGAGTGATGTTAATAGGGGGTCGAGATACCTGTAGGCAGTTTTTGGAGAAGCCTGAGCGTCGACTGATTTTCCCATTGCATGGTTCTCTCTAAACTTACCACTTGAGCTGATCCCACCTCTGCTCGGCCTTTTGTGCTTTCCAACACTCATCCTTCTTTGATGTTGCACAATGTGCTACGCAGGTCCCCAGATGATAGAGACTGAATCGAGTGTTGTCAGGGGTAACGGCCTGGTCGATAGTAGTAGTAAGAAATGGTGAGTTCATCCTGGGTGGCCGGCATGGAGTCTCTGGTGGCAGCTCAGTGTCGATGATGGCCACTTAGTTAGCTCAAATGGAAGCGGCCCTTGCGCCAAGGTCGATGAGCATGGTAGGAAAAGTTTCTTTGCATTTGGCGTCAATTGTCATGATCGTTCCGTCGCTTTCTTCACGCCCACAGAGCCGGTGAGCCCGTATATCTTTCGGGTGCGAAGGGCTGGCAATATCCTGGCTCGGAAAGGACTCCGCAGTCCAGTATCAGTCGTGAAGGGTTCATGAAGGATTCTCGGCAATACATAGCTTACAGGACATGTGCTGTTCGCTACACAAGGCTTCTTCCACCATCCAGCCCTAGATCTTTTCAGGCTTCGGTCAAAGTTGCCGAGCGGCTGGAGCTCCAGATTAGCGAGAGTTGGAAGGTGGGTGTGGTGGGTTGAGAGGACAGCGGAGCAGAGAAGTGCCAAGGCATGCAAGCCACCTCGTGGCTTTTTGGGTTTGTGGTCTGGAAGCTTTTCTGGAAGGCCAGCACATGACACTCTTCTTCACTTGCTTCACGACTTCACAAACGACGATCTTTCTAGTCGACGTGCGACTTGACTCTGTCTACACTCTGAAGCTAGAAGACAGTGCAGCTGCATAGATACAGATGCCGTACCGCGACTGCCTCGACCCAGCGGCGACTGCCACACAGGATGGGGGCAGGATGGGCTGATATGCATCGAACACATCGTACCAGTACATCCTCAATTTGACTTTGGATCCGGAGTCCAGTCGCCAGTCTCTACCTTCAGCCACGATTTGGCAAGCCAGCACAACAACACTTCTCGTGGTCGTCCATTCACCGTTCGGAGGCATAGCACCCTCAAAGACTGCAGCCACCATGTTTCGACTCGTCGACAGCTGTCAGTCGTGCTATCCGCAGGTCGCCTCCCGAAAAGAGCCGCGGTGTTCGTCCATACGAGAATGTGCGTCCTGCCTACGAGACATGCCTAGATTTTGCATAATCCGCATGTCTCGGTTCCGTGGCGATTTATAAGTATATTGCCTGTAGTCACATAAGTCAGGTCTTGTATCACAACGTTGAGACCGGCACCGATCAGCTACTGCCATGAAGGTCTCCCATGCTCCGCTCTTGCGGCTCTCGCGAGCTCCGCCGCCTTGGGTGATGATGCTGTCTTCGCCCGGCAGACTACACCAATATGTGGGATCACGGGCACCAAATCTCAGATTCCATTCACAGTCTCAGTGCTGCGGGCGCAGAGGACTCCCACTGGTTGCATGGACTACTGCAAGAGGTTCCGAACCTGCCGAAGCTTTGCTGTCAGTTCGACATTCTGCTGGCTGTTCAATAATGCTGGCGGCGTGAACTTCAGGTACAACGCAACCAGCAATTATAAAGTCTGGGATGTTGGCTGCACGATAACGGCGAACACCCGGGGCCACGACGCCGTCGACTACCACGACCACTACCGCCGCTTCTGTCGGTGATCCCGTCGTGGAGGTGCAACCGACACAGGAACCAGAGTCAGGGGACTCTCCTGATGTCACAGATATCGGTGGCGATGGCATCTTTCCGACTGACGATGCGGAATTCTCGGTAACTTACACATATACTCAGTACCAGTTGCCGACTGTCTCAATCATGGGCTCTCCTCCAGCCAGTGCAGGTTTCCCGCAACCAACTGCCAACAACGCACTATGTATGATTGATCCGACCAAGAAGACTGAGCAGTTCAACTTGCTGGACTCCGAATTCATGCCCATTGTCGCTTCGTGTACAACGACCTTGATCCCATTGGCAGCGCCTACCTCCGAAGCACAAGCAAATGCAATGGGCGATGCAAGCAAGTATCCGCTTCCGGTCTATTACTTCGAGAAGCCGGCCAATGCACCAGAGGGGTAAGTTGTACCATTTCATAACTTCTCAATGCAGTAACACTGACTGGGTGTAGCGTCTACGACATCGTCATGCTTGTCGGATCAACACCAAGATACCTTGCCAAATTGAACAATGGCCGCGTCGTCTTGACCACATCTTCAACCGGTCCGCGGGTCCAGACTCGTCAAGGCCAACAGATGCTAACCACAGTCTTCAAAGTGGACTGCATGTCGAAGATTACCGCCGTTCAGAATGGTCAGGCGCATTCTTTTGACAAGTCATGAAGGAACGTCCAATTGACTGCTGGAACTGCGACTAAAGGCATGATTGCGCATTCCCTAAAAGCAGCCACCAAGGCTCGCCGCGAGCGACGAAGCTTGTATAACGAAGGGCTCCGACCACGATGCGGAAAGTCTCCAGAACAATTAACTGCCAAAGCAAGGAAGAATGCTCCTCCTGCAACGTCAAATGGTTGCAGTGGTCTGGGATACTGGGCACCGGATTTCACGTTTGGCTCGTCATGCAATAAGCACGATTTATGCTATGAGAATTGTGAAAGTGGAACATGGGATAACTGTAACCAAGATTTCTTCGATGACATGATCAATGAAGGATGCCTGAGCAAGAAGCATTGGTACATGTGGCTGGTAAGTCTGAAGAGAGTTGAAGTTAACAAAAATGGACAAAGCTAGATATGGGGAGCATGCAACAAAGCAGCTGAGGCATATGCCCTTGCCGCTGCAACATGGCCGGGCGCCAAAGCTTTCGTCGAGTCAGGCACCAAGCGCTGCGAATGCTCTTGCCCGCCACCGCAATTCATCTGTGGTGCAGACGGATCCGACAAATCATACCGCTCCAACATTTTCAGCAACGAACAAACAAACTGTGGAGCATGCGGAAGAACATGTCCAGAAGGCAGCAAATGGTACGTCCAAAACCCCCCAAATCAAACAAATACACCCCAACACAAAAGAAACTAACCCCCAACCCCAGCAAAGGAGGCAACTGCGTCTGCCCCATCGACCAATGCGGCAAAACCTGCCTCGACCTCCGCCAAAACCCCTTCCACTGCGGAAAATGCAACAACGCCTGCCCCTCATCCACCCCCTACTGCTCAAAAGGAACCTGCATAGCCGCTCCCAAAGAATGTCTCCCAAGGCTCCCAAACCCAAACTTCGAAGGCGACTGGCGCAAAGACTGGCAAAGCAGCGTCTGGGCTGATACCCTCTTCAACAACCCCACAACAGGCTACAACGAAGCCTTCGACCACAAAGGTCAATACCATTTCTACATCCTCACCCCCAGAGGCGGTGGTACAACAACGAATACTTTCACCACATCAATCACCGCGTGTCCGAATAAACGATACAAGCTTGGATTTGGGTATTATAAAGACCAAGGATCAGATACTTGTACGATTGAAGTTTTGACTGCGGGGCAGACGGTTTTTAGTTCGACGATTGGGAGATGGGATCAGAATCCTTCGCAGAATCTCGAAATGAAAGAAGCGCGACTCGGTCCTTTTACGCCTGGAGGTGAGGTGGTGCAGAATGGGCTTTCGTTGAATGTTCCGGTGACGTGGAAGATGATTTGTCCTGGGGATTGGCAGGGTGGTGATGATAAATCTCAGACGAGGTTCGGACAATTTTCGCTTACGCCTTTGTGAACAAAGTCGCATGTATGCTGTTGGATGTCTGAAGCTACATATCTGTCTGAGTGAGGACTTCTTGAAGCGATTCGTTTGGTGTCGTACTTTTGAGCAATATCGTAGCTTTAGTCGTCGTTGACATATGAAATTTGTGCAAATCATTGCAGCCTCTGAATTGAATTTAGGCAATGCTTCATGGCAATCTCAACATCCATCGTTCCTAGAGCCCAGCACGAAAGTTGGTGTGGCGAGTAGTCGGCGACCGGGACGAGAGTCTCGTCAGATTGACACTGCTTGAGGCCGTCTCAACACCACTCGTCGTGAGTGACTGCATCAGGTGTTCCATAGAGCTGTGCCAAGAGAAGATGGAGGTTTCTGGGAAGCCTCGGGGCTTTAAAAGTATTATGTCTCGCGCGCATATCATGTGGCTTGAACAGGCAGTCTACTCATCGTGGCAGCACAGGCGTCGAATCTAATTCAACAGCCCTCGGCGTACCCTGACTTGTCCCGTCGCTGTGTTTCCGATGTCTGAAGTCCAATTTCAACATTCCACTCCTCGAACTTTCTGCTTTTCCCTGATCACTGTTCGTCCGCACGCCATGCTTGAGGAAGCCTAGCATCGAACTGCGTCTTCGACCATCTGGCACTGCGAGCTGAGTCGGAGGTTGATGTGAGCCCGTTGAAGCTATCGACGGCTGGCGCTCAGATTCAGCACCAGACTGGCTGTCGTCGGAGAAATGGCTCAGCCTCGGAATGTCTTGTGAGGAGGCGCGCGAATGACTTGGTGAGTAGCCTGGGTATCCGATGACTGGAGGCTGTAAAGAATGCGGCGACCTTTGCGGTGCTAATGGACTGCTGCCTCCGGTGGCATTGAATGTCGCGAGTCTCTGCTTCAAAAACGCCACTGTTGTCTGCTGGCCATATTCTGCTACTTGCAAAAGTGAAGCGTAGTCGTTGAAATTGGGGTTCCTCGCAGCTTGACTGAGAGGCCGAAACAGCCCACTGTACAGTTGCCTCGATGTGCGCTGGAGATGACTGACTGCGGCGTCCTCTGCAGCATCGAATAAAGGCCCGAATAAGGCCAGGCCACGCTGTCGCAACTTCTCGATCTCCGGCGGCGCGTCTGCCACAGCGAATGACAGAAGTGGTGAGGGTGGGAGCCGCAAAGACTGCGCAGCTTGTTGTGCGAGATCGTTCAAGATGGCATGCGCGTCGGCATAGATCTGCACGATATCGTTCAGGCAGGCAGTGATGCTCTCATCGGCCGAGGTTGAGAGACTTGACCGAGGGAAAGCCTGCTGCATCTGTCTTACTGGTTCCTGTGGCCGCGACTCCGATCGTGGTGGTATTTCAGGTGCATACACTTCTTTCAAATGCTCAGACCACTGATCTCCATCGGGAACTATGCTCTGGCTTCCCAAGCTCGTTTGACGAGGTTGATGGGTGGGCCCAGCAGACGATGCTTCGGCCCATGGATTTGCGTCTGTAACGTCCCACGCACTGCTTCCCGCGTGATGCGGTGCCAAAGGGTTGAGAGCAGGATTAATATGCTTGTAGTGCGGTGAAGGTGCGAAGAGCTGGTCTGCGCGAGCAGCCACAGACGCGCCTGCGACTCCATCCGTCTCCTCATCCTCGTCTGATTCGTCTTCTGCATCTGCAGGTTTGGCATTACTGCGGTGATGGCTGTGCTTGGAGTCCATCGTGCCCTGTCTTGGCCTGATACTGCGATCAAGATAATCATCAGAGAGCCACTGCGATACTTTTGATATATCGCCATCATTGGAGGGCCAGAGATTGATGTCAAACTCCTCCCGATCATCCGCGATTCTATTGCTCACACAGCGGGTCTTGTATTGCACCACGGGATGCATCTCCTGTCCCCTGTGCACGCTGTTGATGTGGTCAAGATACGCGTCCATTCCCGCATAGACTGCGGGCTCTGGCGCGCTCAGATAGACGCAAAAGATGCATTTGTAGGCATGCATATTGTGCATCACAGTGCGCTGTGGTACGTGTGACCTGGCAAGAAAGGTCCATCGTATTTTCATGCCTCGTTCAGGAAAGTCGAGAACCTTGGTGCGTATCAGATCGGGATCTGGGCTCACGATGTTGCTGCGGAAGGCGCATCTTTGCTCTCGACATTTCTGAAAGTAGGCATTCGTTTGCTTGGTCGAGGAGCCACTTCGTGAATACGCTCCACCTTCCTTGGCTTTCTGTAATGAGGCCTCTCGATCGCCATTCTGCAAGTTGTAGGCACCACGGCAGAAGCCGAGGAAGTCGTTGTCAGGCCGGGCTTCGGGAATTAAAGCCATGGCAGCGCAGTGTTCGGGAGCAGCATGTCTATCCTCGGGCTGTCGAACGTCCAAGCCGCCGTGTTGCTGCTGGGCCGAGCCCGGTGTGTAGCTCGAGACTGCTGATTTCACCGAAGCAGAAGCTGGAGATATCGTGGCGAGGGTGGGCGATAAGGCGCTGCAGGTGGCTATGCGCGCGGCGTCTACGATCAAAGATTGCAAGGTCTTGTTCTGTGTACCCGGACGGCCGATGTGCTCTCCTCGCGCTGTCAGTGACTTCCACGGACGTGGAGAAGGGCGACTTTGCGATGTGCTGGATTCGGGCGCGGCAGGCGGAGTGAAGCAGCCGTGCGCCGAGCCACGAGACGGAGGAGGAGCTGCAGCCATGGCATGCTTCGCGAGATGCCAATTGCACCGGGCGATATGGCGATGGGGGGCACATGTTGTGGCAGAACAGGGGTGGTTATCTGCATTCCAGTACACTCGAGCGAGCAGAGTCGCAGCCAGACACAGCCATCACCCGAGCAGAGCAGCGCGACGATCGCAGCACCGCCCAGACCTACCGTCTGCGCCTGGAGGCCGCACAGCGCACGACTGTGGCTGCAGGAGCGGCTGCAGATACTCGCTTTGCAGTGTCACTGCCGTGCGACGTGTCCCAGAAATGTCTTGATTTTTCCATGTTGGCATTCTCATCTCAATAACATGCTCGATGCCTCGCGAGAGGGAAATGGCGAGTGTGCCCGCGGAGAAGCGAAGTGGTCGCGAGGATGACAGAGAGATCTGTGCCCGCAGCACGTGCAGGCGCGAGCCCTGCAGGCCTTTGCAAGATGGGGTCCAATGCGCCCCCGAGTACCAAGCCCCTTTCGCCGTCTCTTGGTGCAGGAGATCACACCCGAACGACGCAACGACCACTTCACTTCACTACTACGATACCCGCCATACACACTCCCAGCATTTGTGCTGCCATTCCTTCACCCACGTTCCTTACGATCCGCTTCGATTGCGCCTGCCATTCCTTTCAGGTCGCGCCTACTCCAAACCTTGAGCTCACGAGACGAAACACCACCCACCGAACCTACGACGACGACGCGATAATCGGCGAACATGTTTGTCAAGTCCACCGCCGTTCTGGCCCTTCTGTCTGTTGCCGCGCAGGTCGCGATCGCAGCACAGCCTCCAGCATGCGTGATTGCAGCAGTCAAGTAAGCGCGATCCCAGGAAGATGAGAAAAGAGGGGGATGCTAGTACTGGACGAGGAAAGACGCGTCAAATGGTCGCGAATGGGCAGCAAGACCAGGGGAAAGAGGAACGCGGGAACTAATACATTCTACAGCACGGAGTCTGACCCATCCGACTTCAAGACCATCTGCAGCTCCGAGAAAGCCCTCTCATACCTGTCCGACAACTGTGGAGACAACCTCAAGACCGCGCAGGACTACTTCGCAGATATCTGCAAGACGAATGGCGAAGAGGTCACATTCCCTGATGATAAGGATGACGACGACAAGGACTCCACCTCGACGGAGTCTTCGTCGCCTACTGCAACCAGATCGGGCAGTGGCAGCTCCGCTTCAGAGACTGGTGCCAGCGGAAGCAGCACCACATACGGTGCGTTCACAAACCGACCTCCCAGGCTGCATGACTTGCCCGACTAACGTGCGATGTCTTAGGCTCAAATGCCAACAACCCATCTGCGACCAACAGCGGCAGCACTGCTGAGTCCACAGGCGCCGCTTCGAGCGTAAGGTTGGGCATGGACGTGCTCGGTATGAGCGCCCTGCTCGCTTTCGGCGCGATGGTGGCGATTTGAGCAGACGAGGTAGAAATACCACCAGCCTCAAATCGACGTGGAAGCATTGCGTTGCGGCGTATGGGGAATCTTTTCTACCAAGGCTATCTCTGGCCGAGCTTTTCTCACGCCAATCTCGGGAGAATCATGTGTAGATTCGACAAACTCAGTCGAAATGCACAACGGGCGTAGGCAAAATGATATGTCCACAAAGGAGTACCATACTATCACATCGCGTCTCGAGTCGCATGGCGTCGAGAGCGAAACATTCGTATTGTGATGGGCCTTCCACTTCTACCGAAATATCGATGTGCTGTCGCAAGTCATAGATGCCCTGTCACATGTAAAGCAAGTAAAAGTCCACTTCCAAGCCAACAAGGCCGAACCCTACAAAGGCATCCGACACGAGCTAACAACACTGAACTTGCTCTCTCTAAGTCACTCCTCTCGTTGTCCTCGGTGATGTCCGCACACTCCACACGCAGCAGCACGCCTGATATGCAGCAACAGTAGCATTATAGCATTAGCAGCAGCACAAGCAGATGCAGCGAAGGTAGCAGCAAGCAGCAACAGCACTTCCATGCACGTCAGAGAACTCACCGACTGCCCAATTCAGTATGCAAGTTCGCAGCTTCTCTACATCTGACACACACAAAAAAACAAAAAAAAAACAAACCAAAAAAAAGGTCATCCTGCTATAACACCTGCATCATACAACAGTATGGAATCAACAAAGGCCCCGAACCTGCGTTGCTCACGCATATCTGTGCATTGTTTCTGCTTGCTTGCCTTGCTTACGTACATCTACCCATCCATCACCCGTGTAACCAAAACCCATTCCTTCGTGCCTCCACCCGTTCACGCGAGCGGGCGAGGAAAAAGTCTCATCGATCCTTCCCGCTTTCGAAATGTCAGCGCTAAGGCAGCAGTAGCGGCATCCTGATGGTCAAAGCTACGAGGCCAAAGGTCCTCCTCCTCCTCCTCTACCTCTACCTCTCCAGTACGCCAGTGGTCCAGGTCAAGTATGATTGCGTCGCGCGAAAGATCAGCCGCCACAAAGCTGCTGCTGCCCCCAAATATCGCAGACACGAGCAAGGAATCCTTGGTGCAGGCTGTGGCTGGAAATCCGCTCGTCCTCTGGACGATGCAGGTCAGCCTGCCAAGAGCGGCTGACGGCATCGCGGTGCGTGTCCGCCACGACGCTCTTTCCAATTCACGACGGAAGTTGCCATCGTGAGTCAATTGCGGAGCCCACTGGTCCAAGCTGCTGTCGACTCGAGCACTTGTGACCAGAATGGATGTGGGTAAGCTTCCATTCGTGGGATTGAGGCGCTTGACTTCGCAGCTGATCTGCCCCACGAGTTCGAGCTATGGAGGTCTGTCTTGTTGTTCGGTCCTATCACTGTGTCCGAGCGAAGTAGAGCTCGTACTCAAGTGAGCTCTCGGAGTGGCAGACAGACTATACGCGATCATCCGAAAACTCGCTCGTGCTGATGATCTCGTGGTCAAGGCTGGCTTGCTGCTGCAAGGACCCTCGAATCTCAAGTGTTTCATTCAATCGGCGTGGTGTTACGTGTACTTCAGCTTGGTTCCACGGACGCCTCTCCAGTCGTATTAGCTGGCTGACTGCTGGGCGGGCTGCCATCCGCAGAGACCAGCACTGCGGGCGGCGCAGCCTGGCTGGATTGTGTAACACGCTTTTCGGGGAGTGGTTCGTCTTTCATACATGCCAGCTCGAGCATGTTTGTCCATTTCCCTGTAACTGTTAGTGCGAGTCTATCTGAGTGACAAGTCGATACACACCTGAGGTGCCTTGGTGGCTGTGCTTCAAGTGTTGTCGGAAATGGTCAGCCTAAATATGTCAGTTCAGCCGGTCAGTACCAGGATACCTATCTGCTTACCCGGAAGAATTTCTTCGCCTGGTTGCACTCGCCAAATTTGTGCACATGGTTGAGATGCTCGGCCCGCAGATCCCACTGTGGTGGGTTGGGAAATTCCTCGCCACAGTATCCGCAGACATCATGTCCGCTGCCAGCGGACGAGGCGTGAAAGGCCGCCTCGACACCGGCGAGAGCAGCACACGACCAACTGTGACGTCGCAGGTGGAGGGAGTTCTGATGTCTCTCCGCTTCGTTCTTGTTTTTGAACCTGACGAATCACAAGTCAGCAATCCTGTACATTGAGCTTGTCTGAACCATCTTACCTGTTCGGACAGTAAGCACATGTGTACTGTTTTTCCGATTCATGCAAGCGTAGCTCGTCTTCCGTGTCGAACTTCTTCGGCTTTTTCGGACAGCATTCGCAGATGTATACTCCGTGGATTTGAGACACCGAATGATGGCGTGATTGGGGTGCACTATCAGCTGAGGCGATCGGTTGGGGACCTTGCGAGCTTTGCGAGAGCGTTCTTTGATGAGGAGCAGCAATGGCTGAGTTGGGACTGAGGCCTTTGACGTTCGAGAACTGTGAACTGAACCTTAAATCGGTGGGATCAAAAGCAGGCGACAGCCCACCAGGCGAAATGCGGCCTGAGGAGTAGCTAGTCGCAGCAGTGCTTGGTATGCTGAGTCCGCCAAGGGATGATCCTAGGGAGCCATGCCTTGGGCCATACGATGAGGCGGATGATATTGACGAATTATTCGGGTGAAATCTGGAGATGGGCGATATTCGTGGCTGGTGATGTAGGGATCGGCTGTGCGTAGAAGCACTGCTCACTGAAGAGCGATCCTCCCGCGTGAGGTCTCGCGGTGGTGATGATGCACGTCGTTTTTGTCCGCGTGCATCGGACCCGGGACTTCGATCAAGACGGTCTTGGATGTGGAGATCGCGCATGTGGCTATCTTCCACAAAGTCTTCCTGTGCGTACATGGACGCATCGTAGCTCCCTCGCTGCGATATGCTGTCCTCGAATGTGATACTGCTGTGTCGTGAAGGCTGGAAACGGCTGTGCTCTGTCGGGCCACCCTCAGGCCAGAAGCCGGTGAACCCTGGAGACACTGCGCCGGAGGATGGCCAACGCGAGCTAGCGGGGGAATCCAACGAACTCTGTTGCTGCTGCCGTTCGGGCATCGAGAGCGGACGCAACAGCTGAGAATTTCGACGCTCGCTCTCTGCGTGGGCCAGCTGTGCAGTCTCCGGTGCATTGCCGCTGGAGTAGGAGAGCGAGGTGCGCTTCGGTGTCGGCGGGCCATTGGGACCTCCAATGCGGCTCAGTAG
The DNA here is from genome assembly GCA_002933655.1 of Cercospora berteroae. Classification (NCBI taxonomy): domain Eukaryota; kingdom Fungi; phylum Ascomycota; class Dothideomycetes; order Mycosphaerellales; family Mycosphaerellaceae; genus Cercospora; species Cercospora berteroae. Next base: position 11,445 of record PNEN01001746.1, read on the forward strand.
TTGCTTGTCATAAGTGTTTGACGATGCTTCCAGTGTGCGCTGTTCGAGGTGTCTCTCGCCATGGAGCCTGTAGTTGTCGAACATTAGCATTGTGCCGTGCAAGAGTGACTGAAGGACGCAAAAGATGTTGTGATAGAAACTTTGATGACATGCAAAGCAAGCGTCGTCCAGTCAGCTGCAGTCGATCCGTTCTTGGTATGTGGTTGGTTTCCACGATTCGAGGCTTCGGCTGTGCCGTCGCACCCAGAGCCAAGCACATTTGTTCAACATCCAGATTCGGCGACGCCGCATCCAAGATCTCCGCCCAGTCCTAGTGCGAATGCGCTTCTTCGACCGCCACCACGCGTGGGTGCGTCGGAACCGCACTGCAAATTGACGTTGCAACGAAGCAGCCGCGTGGCGAGCGATGTCACCAGTTGTACTGGCTGTTGGACGGTGACCGTGTTGTGCATGGAAATGAAACATGGTTGTCAAGCACATAGGGCTGGAGAAGCTCGAGGCAGAAAAGACTGGGTCAGGTCACGGCGGATGCACCTGCCTCTTCCCCCAGAACGCAAGCAACGCGTGAATGAAAGGAAGACGAACGAACGCACCTGTAGTTTGATGTCGGCCGTGACATGCTGCCATCGTCGCTGGGCGTCAAGCTCCCACTTTCTGCCATGTCGTTGATGTTGCCCGTCACGGTCGAGGTGGTTGCCGTTGAGATGGAGCTCCCGCGACGAGCCCAATCGATGTTGTGGTGGTATGCAGCATCGTTCTCTTTCTCCGCCCTGCCACCAAACGTCCTCGCCGGTGCCCCACCTAGCAGACTGCTGCCGGGCTTGACTGAAGCTGGTCGTCCAAAGTCCGAGCCATTCGGGTCGTTGCCCCACTGCCAGCCTGGGTCGTGGTTGGGCGAGATGGAGAGGAAGGATGGCGGAGGCAATGGCGGCGGGACGTGCTGCTCATGCGCTCGCGGGATTGCCATGGGCGCTGGGCCGCGGTGGAAGCGTGGCGGGCTGTGGAAGCGTTCGTGGTTGAGGTGAATATCTGGTATGCCAGACATGTTTGATCTGACGGGTGCGAGCTCATGGGCGGCACACGCTGCTAGCACCCAAGCTCCACCATCCGTGGGATCGTGGGCGGTCGAGGGTCCGGTCCGGTCAGGTCAGGCGTTCAAAAGCAGCGCACTGCGTGTGGCAAGCGGCGTCCTGTCGAGCGCGTGCACGCCGTCACAGCTCCGAGCGGCTTGCAACGAGCAATGGGCCACGGTGCAACGTGCAAAATGCCGGCCGGGCGTGCGAGCTGAGCAGCAGCAGGCAGGTGCAAAGGGCCGATGCGATGCGGCAGGTGCGCCAGCGATTGGAGCGCGCATTGATTCGCTCCGTCAGCCCTACCGCGAGTCCCCAGCCATGCGCGATGAAGGGATGAGTGGTCTGCTGAGTGGATGCCCGCCTTGCTGCTGACCGTCTCGAAATACCCTCTCCGCACAGCCACAAGTGCTCCCCCGTTGGAGCTGCGCCTCGGCTGGACCAGGGCTGCCTGGCCAGGAAGACGCCTCCCGCGCAGCTCTGCTTCGCTGCTGGAATCATGGCCTCTCTGCGCTGGGAGAGATGCTGGCAAAAGGTCGTCGTGCTCGTCGGCCCGTAGCGGGAGATGCTGGACAGGATACTCGTCCGGTCACACTGGAAGAGGGCGATGGGCAGCGCGGGCAGGCCGTACGCCGACGCCTTGAGGAATTGCAGCGCACGAACAAGGTGTGAGCTCGGCCCTGTTCCGGCCACAGCAAGACGACGCCCTACGCGGCGAGGGAAGTGTATGCTGTCGAGCATGAGCGAGCGCTGTCCAGATCGCGCGTCTGCTGCGCGACGCACTGCTCGACGTGCTTTCTGGTGTGACGATTCCCGATCCCCTGCACCAGGGACCCTGCTGCCGGTACAGCGACATGGCCGCTGTCGCTGCATGCAGTCCACACGTCTTCGTGAGCCGCATGCAACGCGGGATGTTTACCGCCTGTTCGCTGCTCGCTCGCCTGCACGCACGAAATAGGGCTGTCGACGGCTCCGCAAGGTTTGCTACTGTATTGTTGCGGGCCTCGATGCCACCGTTGCTGCATACGCTCGTGCCCATCGCGCAGCAGCACGGAAAAATGGATGAACTGGTGATGTAGGGTGCAGCACCTAACTTTAGTTGCTGCTCGCAAACTTCGACTACTGTATCCGCCAGCTGAGGCGTGGTCTTAGACCCGGCTATGGAATCTACGCAGAACATGCTTGCACCGAATCTGCCGAGGGTTGGCGCCGCGTGCGCTGGACGCCGCTCTTACTGGCAGCAACGCAGTGCAGGGGGGTCTTATAGCAGCAGAGTACAGTAGCGGGGAGCAGCACATCATTGCCTCTGATGAGATGGCTGGTCGACGGCTCCGTGATCCACTCCCACTGCAGCGACAATTGTGGCCCGTAGTGAGCTTGGCATCCTCCGCGGACGCGGCCGCCTGTGAGTGTGTCTGTATGCATGTAGCTTGGTGCCACATGCAGGTCCTCCGGCCGCAGCGATGCATCCACCGGACCCGAGGCCTTTGGCTGTGCGTGAACGTGGGGAAGGGAAGGAAAAGGAAAAAGGCAAGCAAGGTGTGCCATCAGCTGCGCCAGCTCTGCCAGAGACGCACATGCTGTGTCGTGTTGCTGACACTGTGTATCTGCCACTGTCCTTGGCGGGACGCCGTACGCTCTGCCCTCTGTAGCACTGTGGATCACGTCTGCGTGCATCATCTCTCATCTCATCTTGCTCGCTCTTCACCTCTCAGCCCTATGAGGCCTAGCGTCATCGATCAAAACTTTGAGCCGCCACACCCTTGTCCAGCAGCGCAGCGTCGTTGCACACTGTCCACCACCACACCACCAAGGTCGCCCATCTCCGATTCACATACTGTACAGCACCGCCGCCGAGATGCCGCTTCTCGACAAAGTGCATGGCGATCTCGAGTTGTACATTGGCGGGTGCGTCCACAGCTCCTGCCGCGCGCCCGCCGTCGTCGCCACGTCGAGACTCTGATCTGTGCCAGGCTCTTCACTCTGCGCCGCAAAGAAGCGCTACGGGCATCGAACATCACGCACGTCCTCTCTGTACTCCGACCACCGCTGGAAGAATCGTTGTTGGAAGACTACCAACACAAGGTAGTGGAAGTCGACGATGTTGACGACGAAAACTTGCTGGAGCACTTCGAAGACTGCAACAAGTTCATTCAGGCGGGACTCGATGCAGGTGGAGGCGTGCTCGTGCATTGGTGAGTTCCATCCTTTGCCGCGCAATTACCCAGTCTTCCACCTTCCGCATGAACAGCGAGCAAGGTTTGTGGCTGAGCGCAACGCTCGTACAACATGATTCTCACGTACCACTTTGCTGGCTCGACGCAGTCACGCATGAACGTGCCACATGCGGCACACTCCCCTCCTACCCTGAGAAACGTCCCACGCAATGTCATTCATACTGACACCTGGTCATGCAGTGCAATGGGCAAGTCCCGTTCTGCAACCTGCGTATGTGCTTACCTCATGCACAAGTACGGACTCAGTCCGGACGAGGCCTTGGCACAGCTGCGTGTGAGCAGACCGCTTTGTGAGCCGAATGATGGGTTCTGGCAACAGCTGCAGCTATACCACGATATGGGGAGACCTGACAACATAGAAGAAGTCCCAGCCTATCAGCGTTGGCTGTATCTGCAGGAGGTCGCCTTGAGTCGAGCATGCGGTCAAGCCCCCGAAGCAGAAAAGATTCGTTTCGAGGACGAGCACTCTTCTGGGACTGGTACTTCAGACTTTGAGATGCGATGCAAAAAGTGCAGGTAAGTGAACAGGAATTCACGGTCCAGCGCTGAAGGTACTGACTGGGGCAGACGAACTTTGGCCACCTCGCAATACATTGTCAGTCACAAACCACAGCAAGATCAGCAGTCCGGGACACCACCCGATCGAATGACCACGTCAACAGCTTGCGCACATTACTTCCTGGACCCACTGTCCTGGATGAGGCCAGAGCTAGAGCAAGCTAAACTGGATGGACGCCTCGAGTGTCCCAAGTGCAAGACTAACGTGGGCAAGTATGCATGGCAAGGTATGCAGTGCAGCTGCGGCGACTGGGTAGTGCCTGGAATCAGCCTTGCAAAGGGTAGAATCGACGAAGTGAAGTCAAGGCCTCAGCAAGGGTATGGCATCCGCATGCCCCCTCCAGCGGCGGGCAGGAAACCAGGTCAAGGCCAAGGCAACTTGTGAAAGGTGCACGTCATCTACTACTACCTGCTGAAGAAGCTGCGCCGGAAGCTCCCCTTGTGCGACGAGGACTTGGGCTGCCATTTTGCTAGAAGTGACCTGTCCCCGGCATGCTTGACAACGCTTGGGCATATATCAGAGAACAAGCCAACGGGTGGCCGTACTCTGGTGGCAAAGTTGCGCAGTGTTGCTATCAGCACAGCGGCGTCGGCCTACGAAGAGGCTTGTCGTCAGGACTGTGCAGAACGAGCTGCACACCGGCCACCTCTGACTCTGCCGCCAAGTCTCAGAAAGACGTCCACCTTTAGGTGAACGATGTCTCCTCAAACGGAACAGACTTCTGCCCGCCTGACTGTGTCGACGCTCCCTCGAATCCAATCGATGATCAAGCTATAGACTCAGCCAGCCACTCGTCAGCTCATTCCTTGCGATGCGGATATGGTTTACACCAGCACTGCGTCGCTCGCCATTCTTCGCTCGCTTTGAGCTCAGCGGAGAGCCTTTTGAAAACGTGCTTCTGCTTCTGCACACATGCAGCCTACACCACGCGACGCCTGCCTCATTACTCCATTGGGTTAGACTGGGCGCACCTCCCGCAGGTCCGCGGGAGCTTGCACGACGTGGTGCATCAGACCACGTGACCGCGTCCTTTGAACAGAAGCCTGACCCAACAGCCACGATTTCTGAAGAAAGCAGAGCTGTCGAACCTTCACATTGGGTGATAGACCGGAGTGTCGCTTGGCATGTCTAGCGGCAGATGGTAGGATTGCCAGAAGGATTACGCGAATCAATAGTGATCCATAGATGCCCCTCATCTAACAACTCCGCAACGATGGACAAGTCTCCAGCAACAAAAGCATGGACAGTCCGTTTCAATTGTCCCCGAATCTCAACCTATCGTCGTCCTCCTGGGAAGTATGTAGAACCCCGAGCCCAAAAAGCCGAAGCTGATAAAGCACACAAGGGAAACACCTCCAAAAGACCCCGGTTACCAGCATTCTCCACTGCCACAGACGATGTAACCTCCCCGCAGGCCAAGGGAAGAAACGCTCCTCCACATTCTTCGGCGATTCCCGCATGAACTTCGCCGTCTCTACGCACAGCTCATGGGGACCCACTACAGTGCTATCAAATCCTCTCCGAGACCAACACCATCCATCTTCTGCAGGCTGGCGGGCATAACTCCTACTCCGCGTCACCTTCCTCTTCGAGTCTGGCGTGCTCGATCCCAGTTACCAGAGAAAGTCGCGTTACACAGCAGATTGTTCGTCTTCGTGCCGCATCTCCACGCACCGAAACGAGGAACGAGCCGTGACGAGATTTTTCTTCTGCAGAAGAGGCGTGAGGCGAGCATACGATGCAGAGAGCATTTCAAACACACAGATGACATGACTTCAGCTCCAAGAAAGACCCGAAAGAACTCCACCACTGAAACAAACCCAGCGTCTACTCGCCCTATCATTCCCAACTCTCCAAAGATCGCCCAAAAATCATACGACATTTCAGCCTGAAAGAGTGTCCACTTCATTGCAAATGGGCCCCTTGTCTAGCACCAACAACAGCGCACCAACAAGTCACCGTCAGCACAGCCACACCTGATGATGTAAATGACAGACCTATTGCATTCATCATAGCTTCCAAATCCAACAAGGCACAAAAATATATTGAGATTTTGACCCAATTCTGCATGCACCAGCGGATGCACGATCACAATCCTGGGTCTCCACTTCTTGCTTCGCCGCACACGTATGTGATGTGATGAAGAAAGATAAAGATCGGAAGTGAAAGGACGAAAGAGTCAAATAAGACTATGCGGTGCATAACAACACACGGCACGAACTAAGCTCCAAATACCCACAGTGACAGGAACATGTCTCGTTAGAGCCTGCGTGTCTTCGTGCGATCGATGCGGTGAGTAGGGTAGAAAGCTATATGCATGCAAGACGGCCCTGTCTCCTACATACGAGGATAGAAAAGACAGCGGCAAGCCAGACAAGCACGCGCTGCAGCTCCGATGATAATCCACTATCCGTCGTGTTTCTTCTGGTCTTGTCACATGCATGCATATGACCCCGGCTGCATTCAAGCAGGCACAGGTACGTCTAGTGGGACAGAGCTGGCAACGCACGTGTCAATGAACGTACAAGCATCTAGACAACAATTGTATGCTGGCACCAGAATCCCGAGCCTTCAATTCCGTCTGTACATGGCAGACGAGCTATCGCGTTCTAGCCTCGGTCGCGTATCATCTCGCAACGAAAGGTCAATGTTGCTCAAGCTTTTCATAGGCAAGGGGAGGCGCCGTGTACACGCTGCAATGCCTCCAGACAAAAGTCTCATGATCATTCCTCTTAACAACTGAAAACGAGAGACCGATAAAAGCAGGGGTAGCAGTAGTAGCAGTATCATTGAGATGTATACTCATTCGACTATCCACTTCAGTTCGTCCTCTGAAACCAAGCGACTTTCTTTGCCCTTGCAGCAGCGCGGCATGGTGCTGTTCCGTATTCTTTCTCTAATGCAAAATTACCCATATCGAGGGAGGCGAAATCTTTTACTCACACTGAACCACCAGCGCCTTCGCTAAATCCAAAACAAAAAGCCGAAAGCCGTCAAGCTCGCTGGAGAGAGCGGAGACGAGCGGCTAAACCCAAGTAGACAAAGGGAATATTGTGATTACGTTGGCCGTTATGCGCAGACATACAGCCCCTCGCAGTGGTCGAAATTGTCGCTCGGTCGATTCAAGGGGGTGGCGCGTAGCCTCGTTCGGACCATGATGAGGATCTCAGGTGCCGAGAAGGTGCTTGTCCCTCGAGATCAATTGGCAGAAGGTCGCAATCAAAGCGGGTCGAATAATATCCAGACGTTGAGACCAGCGAAGCGGCTGAAAAGCTCTCCTACGAGCGACCCCGAATAGCGATGGGAGGCGTGGTCGCAGATGTGGAGACGATTCTAACGTCTTCCATCTCGATACGCTGCTCGCCTTCACTAGTAGTGATCAGCAATGTGTCGGCCAGATCTTTGTCCGTTTCGAGTCCGGGAACCACAAGGCCAGAATTGCACTCGCTCGCGTCCTGTCGAAGACTCGGATCGACCTTTGAACCATCGCCGCCAGCGAGAAGCGCGCTTTCGCTAGGCAAGTATCTGCTGGCCATGAGCAGGAGCCCGTCGGACTTCTCGCTGGTATCGCTCGACTGGCTCGAATCACTACTGCAGATCGACGCAGTATTATGCGAAGGCAGGGAACTGGCCAACTCATACACGCTGTTGAAAGAATCAACGCGCTCACGACCCAAGTCCTTTAACCCTTTCTTGAATCCTTTGAGAAGTCCGTGGCGCCGGCCATATTGGTGGACCAGCTCCGGATCGAAGCTCTTGATCAACTCGATGTCGCCCTCGCGTGGCTTCGGGTCTGCATAGGTCATGTACTCCAGTAAAATTTCGTCCATGGGCCATTGCTGGATCTTGCGAATGCAAGCGACGACGCAGCCTGTGCGGTGTCGGCCTTGATTGCAGTGGATATACACGGGATGGTGCATCGGGTTTAGTGCGAAAAGGATAGCGTCGCAGAGGGTGTCAAAATTGGTTTTGACCTTGCCCTCCTTGTTTGGCTCAACATCGAGGATCTTCCTATTGATGCCATGCTGCCAAACAAAGTTGTCGTAGTGCTCGCAAGATGCCGTCTTGGTGACAAGGGTACTACGCAAGGATCAGAATCGAGTAAGTTGTGACCAAATGCAGCCGACTTACAGGATCGATTTGAGTTTGAGCGTCTCCATAAACTCAATGTTCCGAGCCTGTGGGAACGCACTTCGGTACATAGTATTGTCAACGACTGTGCCGTAGTTCGGCGCAGGCACAAGGGGCAGCAGCCGCACTGGGCATGGCATGAGCGTCACTCGAGGCGTCGGCGAGCGCGACTCTGGGGGTGTCGGTGGTTGCGACGAAGTAGTTGAGGCTGTTGCGGTCAGTCACGCCAGCGGATCGCGCAACGCACGAGCAACATACCACCGTCTAGTGCCTCAACCTGTACTTCTCCATTGCTATGCCACGCGCCCGAGTGGCCCTCTTTGGTTGAGCTCATCTTCGATGTTTTGTCCTTAATCGTTTCGCCTGAGCTGGTCACCTTTGTTGCGAGTTCCACGCCGCTGAGAAAGCTGTCGCGCAGATATGGCATGTCTTGTGGCGGTTGTGTGGAGTTATAATGCCTAAGGGACGAATGTATTGCATGCGTCGGCTTCGGTCGGGAAGTGAATGCGCGACGTGCTATGCCGCGAAACCAATGGTCGTGGTGTATGGGGTTTCTGATGAATGGATGTGGTATGTGTATGCGCGAGGTGACTGTTTGAGGACACTTGAGGTCAAGGTCTCAAAAGGTCGGTTGATGCCGCCCTGTAAGGACAATCAGTAACGCGGTTCACTGGAGGCCACACATCCATCGCTATTCACCACCGTTCACCACGCCCCGCCCCGCCGAGCGATCAATGAGAGGCGGGCACGTGTCGAGTGGAACAAGTCTGTCACTCACCTTCGGGAGCTGTGGTCAAGCTATAGGAAGAGCCATGATGACGAGAGTTGTTGTGGTGTGTACGCAAGGCGTCTCTTCACCGAGTTGTCGTGTTGCAATTGAATGAGGCTCGCGTGATGCCGTCGAGGCAGGGAAGCGACGGCGGTGGTGTCGGTGGTCGATGGAGACGAGGCGGACGAGCGAAGGAGGAAGGCGAAGGGCTGCTCCGGCGCTTCCTGCTGTGCGCAGACGGTCGAAATGGTAGTCTGGTGCGTGTGTGCTGCGTTCCTGGCGCGCGGTGCACGTAGACTTTGCGATGTCGTCCACTCGCGACTGTGGTGATGCGTTTTTCGGAGTGAGCCGTGCGGTGGGCGCCTTCGCGGACTAGTTGCCCGCTACCAACCCGCGCGGTAGTAGTGAATCAATCTGCTATGCCACTACCACCGCTAGTCCGCTCACCCACTGCTGATTACTGAAGGGACGATCTCGCGGGAGTGTCGTCAGGGAATGGTTCCAGGATGTCGCCTGAAAACTCACTCCAGCTTGACTTTCGAACGTCAGTCGCGTGCAAGGCAGCAAAAGGCAGTCGCCCAGTCGAAGCAGTCTGTCGCGACGAACAAGATCTGGTCGAAGCAGGAAATACGCGACGGACGATCCACTTTCCTGGTCCCTTTGACGCAATCCGAGGAAGCGGTCGTATGAACGTCAGTGCCAGATGCGTCGCGGACGCGGAAGCGTGCGGATTTTGCAGAGCAAGTCGGCTTTCACAACCAGGATCACCGATGCCCTGTGTACGGACGGTGTGATGCTGGCAACCTTTCTTCACGGCCGCGTGGTTGTCTTCCCTCGCTCCGCGGCTGGCGCACCCACGAATCGATGGATCCGAAAGCCTGCTTCTGAGCGACTCCCGCTCTAGAACGTCCAGAGTGTCTCAGCCCTACGAGCTCACCGTACCTGATCGTGGAGTGATGAGTTGTAGTGTCGTGCGTTCCGCCGGACTTTTCGACGCAAGACAACGTGACAGCGAGGGTTGCGTGACTGTCAGGCAAGCGTTTGACTTTGCTTCGACGCCGTCGTCGGTGGAAGAACGAGGTCTTTGTCCAGGTGCTCGCCGTCCAGCATTACAGGCTTTGCTTGCATATACACTGTTGCAGCATGTGATCAAGCGCTGCATGCAGTTGTATTCACAGGAATGGTATTGGGACTCATGATTATAGCAAAAAAAGACGTTCAGTCACGGCCTGGGCGGCAACGAGGTGTTTTTGAGGATCTCATTGAGCTCACTGCCCGTTCAAGTGATCAAGCACGCGGCAGCTTTCATGAAAGCATGTGCTTGCTCCGACCACAAATAAGTGCGCTTGTGTCCACAACATGCATTCTCTCTTCCCGCATCATGAGCTGGAAACGCGGACTGATTCTCAGAACGTGCTCTGCTTTGCCCGTCTTATTCGCCTGTCACTTCAGGTTTGGCAAAGAATGCGCGGAAAGTGCGCTTGTTCCTTGCGCACATGATCAGATCCTCCACCTTGCCTGAGTCAAGCAAAACGTGGGATCTGATCTCATCATCTGCTCCCTCCATACGTGAATCCCTGATTAGTGGTGATGATATGAAAGTGTGGACACTGTCAGTGGTAGAAAACAGCATTCAATTTCCCTGGTAGTAACGCCAGCACAGTATTGCCATGATATGACTCTAAAGAACAAGAGAGAAAGGCACCTCAAGAGAACTCCCGCTGCTGACCTGTAAACGAGGGTTCGGCCAGCTGGACTGTCCGCTCCCCCGGGCCCTTTACACGTCCTGTTCGCTTGCTCCAGGGCCCTCGCTCCAAGCGTCATCTACGCAACATGTGTGCTCCGGCCTACCGTCCGTCGACAGGGCTCATCAAAATAGACACTCTCCTCCATGCTTTCGCGCTCGCTCGCTTCTCTTGGGGTCGTTTCTGCAGATTATAAAGGCCGAGTAATGCAGCTGCAATTTGCCGTCGTTTCTCTCGAGGTATCAGGGTAGGTAAGACAGTTCGGAAGACAGTGGTTCGGCTGGGTATGGCAATGTGGTGAGTACTTTACAAGATGGAGCACTTCTTCTCCTTCTTCTTTCGTGTAAGGAGGGCAGCGCGTGTGGCGTGCTCGAAGACTTCCCTGACACCTTCATTGGTCTTGGCGGAGCATTCAAGGTACTTCTGAGCACCGATCTTCTTGCGGACATCCTCAGCCTGAGTGGATTGTGTCAGTGTGGGTCGCAACCATCTGTTTCTCCTTGCATCGCTTACCTGCTCGGGTGTCACTGGTTTTTGCGACGTCTTGTGCAGCTCTTCAATTGTCTTCTGGTCATATCGGAGATCCTTCTTGCAGCCAACGAGGATGATGGGCAGGCCCTGGCAGAAGTGCAGGACCTCTGAGATCCACTGTAGATTGCAGCCAATCAGCATACATGTTCGCAGTGCGAGGCACGTGAGTCGCCGCATACCTTCTCTTGGACGTTGTCGAGGGAATCTGGGGAGTCGATGGCGAAGCAGATGAGAATGACATGCGAGTCTGGGTATGACAGAGGTCGGAGACGGTCGTAGTCTTCTTGGCCCGCAGTATCCCAAAGTGCTAGTTCAACGTGTTTGCCGTCCACTTCGACATCGGCGACATAGTTCTCGAAGACAGTTGGGACATAGACCTAGAAGCTGCAGTGTCAGTAGATGCACTGGTCGGAAAGGATGTCGTAGCTCTGGCGGAGATGGTGGCCCTTATCGGCAGAGATGACGCGGTCGGCGATTAGGGGTCGGAATGGGTGTTGTAGACGAACCTCTGGGAAGGTACCCTTGGAGAAGACGCTGGCGCGGTTATCAGTACGCTGGCGGTAGGATGAAGCAGCGGTGGCATGCTGGAGACTCACATGAGGAGACAGGTCTTTCCACAGGCACCGTCACCAACGATGACGAGCTTGCGACGGATTTCCGCCATTTGCGCGACGAATCAAGGAGCGCGCCGGGCGGCTGGCAGTGGACAGTGAGGTCGAGAGCGGAGCGCGGTGGTGGCGATGATGGAGAGTGGTGTTGTTGGGGGCGGTGGACGGGGAGGGCGTGAGGGAGGGAAGTCGCAAATGGATTGATGAGACCTGCCCTCAACTTGTCGCCGCGGGTACTAGCGCCCGCCTGGCCTCTGCTCCTGCTGCTGGGCTGTGTTTGCGAGACACAACTTGCACACCGCACTCGAGCGCTTGTCCGGCGGGCGTGGATGGCGTCGGTGATGCTCTGCACTGGAACGACGATGCAATGTCACGACGCTCGTGTTGTTGTCACAAGTGAACGAGTCGCTGGAAGAAGGCGTGTTGCTGGCGAAGAGCACCATAGCAACAGCGAAAGCCTCGTCGGCTTGAAAGCACGTTGCAGTACCAAGACCCTGGTCACGAGCCACGCCGCGCGGAGCGAGCACGCTTCCCACAGCAGCAGCCTGTTTCCAGCTCACGTCTCACGTCCACTCACACTCCTCGCCGCCGTCTCCGCCATTGAGGCCGCCACTCGTGCGACGCCGCACCGTGCACATCTTCATCTCGAACAGGCAGCGCTGCTCGTCCTCTAGCTTCTGCCGCGCCACAATCATGACCCCAGTCTAGCTGAGACTTGTCCGCCCACTACTCGTATCGCCTCAGGCACACGACCACACATCTGCCGTGCTTCAACCGCAGACCACTGCTTCATGCAAAAGGCCACCGTCGCAGATATGCATCTGTGCGCAAGTCGATCAATGGCCATGAAATCATATCAGAGCTTCTGTCTTCATGCGCATTGTTGTCCACCGAACATCACGGGCTCGAATACGAGTTTCTGCGATTTGCAGCTCGTACAAAGAAGCCACCACAAGTCGATGCAATACGTGCCAAACCGATTTATCCTTCTCTCCATCCTGGCATCAAAGATCAGAGACATATACACAATGCCTCAGTGCCTGACTCTTACATGGTACTTCTGCAGACCACGAGCCCCAAAACTTCGACGGTACCCGCAACAATCTGCTTCGACGCCTGTCTCGTGCGAACACATACGATTGCAAGCATCGTATTTCCCCGAGCGAGGGCCGCACCGCGTGGCCAGCAGTCATTACTACGATCCAGTTTGCATCCACAGTGATCATCATGGAACATGCGGATCACAAACATCAGCTTTAGCCAGCGCGAGCCCTGCACGAATGACGACAATGGCCGTCGTGGAGCGTTACTACAACGCCTCAGACAGTGAACACATGCGTGGGCACTGCAACGTCAAACTTATACGACCGTCAAGCAAGGTGATACCAGAAGACACTGCAATGGTGGATGTTGAGTGTCTCGTCGGCTTGAAATACTTTCCGACTGTCTCTGCCGCTTTCGTCTCATTTGTGATGAAGCACAGTGCAATCGAAACGCGTTCAATGTTTTCAGTGGAGACATGGGATGGGAGTAGTGTCGAATGTAGAGCTTGTTGCAACCATTGGAATTACAAGCAGCATGTAGCATTCTGCGCGGGTGTCTACGCCAATCTGCACTCTATAACGCGCTTTTGTTGCATCGCATCGCTTGTCTCTACCGCACATTCCGCCTGTGGTATCTTCCAAGTAATCGCGAATCAGCGATAAAAGTCGCCATGCATCACAATACCATATCGTCGTGGTTAGCTCTCGCCCAAATTTCCAGGTTTGGCTTCGCGGGCCTCGGCCTGGGCTTGTGAAAGCAGCATCTCCAGATGTGTGGGGAGAGATCCCTGCATGATTGCAGCATTGCTCTTGGAAAGTGAGCTCGGCCTACGTCCCTTACCAACACTTCGCATGTAACCTGTAGCAGCTGAAAACGCAAGACATAGCCAGCATGGCCTCAGGTGCCAGCACACCGCGATCTCGTTCGCGAGCCAAAAGATCAACAACCAATCTCGCCAACCTCCGACTCGCACCCCTCTCAACCAAACACGAAGCTTCCAAGGGCGACCTGCCTGTCAAAAGTCCTCTCAGAACGCCCTACGATGCTGAGAGCGAAGCAGAATATGTGAGGAAGCACCCAAGCTATCTACAAGGACAATCTGCGCCCACGACACCCGGCATCTTGAGCAGGAGCAATAGCAAAAGGCACCTAGGCGGTGGGCTGAGCAGAAGAGGCAGTCTCTACGATACCGGTGAGGATGCAGATGTGGAGAGTGATGTCCCAAACTATGCTTCCGGTCCAGGCAGAGATACTCTACGCGTCGACATTGGCTCTGGACAGATTCCCAAAGCCAAAAGTGAAGCTGCTCTACACGGTCAGCAACATGACCGCGCTGCACGGAAAGCCTCACACCGCCTGTCTGGTCCAGGCGTACCTCTACATCCGCAGCAACGGAACAATAGATACAACCCTCGCGGTCGCAGAAGTGGAGCTGCGACACCTACACAGAAACGCCATGACATCGATCTATCCGCCGATAGCTGGCTTACACATACCAGTGCCATGGCCAGTGCTCTAGTCCGCGAAGACAAAGGTCAAAGTTGGATGTCCACGCGGCAGAGTTCTACATCGCTCGCTCCACCTACTGACTCAGAAGACGATGACGAGGACGATAATTACGAAGAAATGGCCGCTCTGGCAGCAAGCACAGCGGAAATGCAGCAACAGAGCTCTTCATATGGATACTCTGGTTACGCATACGAAGGAGGGAGTCCTGTGTCCACTAGACAAAGTCGCAGTGCATGGGGCAGTCGCTACGGTTCTCGACCTGCTAGTAACAGGACAAGTCGATTAGCAAGTCCTGTGGGCACAAGAACACCAAGGAGATTCTCGTCTGATCGGCCTCAGAACGCTGGGTACTTTGACAATTCCGCGGGCGTTGGTGCTATGGCAGAGGAGGATGAGCAGCCAGGATTCGTGAAGAGCGAGGATACACGTGGTGAAGAGACAGAGGAAGAAGAGAACGAGATTGCGAGGCTGAGCCAGACGGAAGGGTTTGGCTTGGGCAATGTTGTTGACAAAGTTATGAACTTCAATCTGTTTGGTGGGAATGAGGGGGCGGAGACAACAGACGATGATGTCGATCCTAACGCAGCCAGAAGGCCCGAGATGGACGGTACGGTGGGTGAAACGCCAGAAGAGGCGAAGGCAAGGATGGAAGCAGAAAAGCAAAGAAGGAGAGAGGAGAAAGATAAGTTGACGAAACAACGTGCTCCTGCGCCGCTAGGTGAAGATGGCAAAAAGGCTGCAGGAGAAGTGAGTGCAGGCTGGCAGGATGCGAGTTGGCTATTGAGCGTGGCAGCGAAGGCATTGTTTTGAGCGTTTTGGCAAGTCCGATGAGAGACAACATGATTCGGCGCAAGGCAGGAAATGGAGAATGCGTCAATGTGGAAATCATTCCTAGCTTATCATAGCAATAATCTTGAACTACGACATGAGTACGGCACTGCTTGATTGTGAAGCGTCTATCGAATGATACTCCGATGAACTATCGGTTTACCGGATTCTTGATGCGGACGGCTGGGTCTTTGTCATATCCACATTCGTTCTTGAGGCGTTGGCGAGCGCGATAATCGATCAACAGTGAGCGGACTGTTTAGCCAAGAAGTAGTCAATTGCGATAGCATAGCGACGTGTGCTAGTTCATGTGTTTGGAGGATCGCAATCGGGCAAGAACGCCAAATCCCACGCGGCTTCCGCCGACGTCGGATTCCGCTGTCCGCGTCTTCGGCATCAATGCCAAAAACAACTTTTTTTGACACCATCACGCGATTGCGACATCACGACTAGATAAGGACATCGGTAGTGTGTGTGCCGGCGCAGTAGGAAGAAGGTTTCTTTATTTCCTATATTCACTCTTTTTTCATCATACACCAACAAAATCTCACCACCATGTCCACGTTATCCAACGCCTTCTCCAGCACGTCTACCGCGACGGCCGTTGTGGTGCCCGGACCACCTGTTCAAGAGATCAGCTACCAGAAGCTCTACGCCGATGTCTTGTCGTTCCAGAAGAAGCTTGCGAAGTTAGGGATTACGCCTGGTGCTGCTGTTTCGATTGCGATTCCGAATAACTATGCCTTCATTGTATCATTCCTGGCCTCGGCGTGGCAGAGAGGGATTGCTGCGCCGCTGAACCCGGCGTACAAGCAGAGCGAATTCGAATTCTACATCGATGACCTGTCGTCGGCGCTGGTGTTGGTTCCTCAGGGTCAGGCAGACGGGCCTGCGGTGAAGGCCGCGAAGAGATACAATGCTGCGGTGGCAGAGTGCTATCAAGACGTGAAGACTGGGGAGATTGTGCTGGATATCAAGGACAATGGCAAGCTTGCAGGAAAGGGAAATGTTACATTGGAGAAGGCTCAGCCGGAAGATACTGCGCTTGTGCTACACACGTCGGGCACGACAGGCAGACCGAAGGTATTGCGCTCGAGATTGTGAGGACGAGGGAATGATCGCTGACACAGGGACAGGCTGTTCCTCTTTCGCACCGTAACCTGACCAGAACCATGCTTAACATCAAAAACACCTACGAACTCTCTCCGGCCGATCGCACAATGCTCGTGATGCCGCTCTTCCACGTCCACGGTCTCCTAGCAGGCTTCCTCGCTCCCCTCGCCTCAGGCGGCTCTGTCATCGTCCCAGGCGCATTCTCTGCCAGCACATTCTGGAGCCAGTTCGTCACGCACAAGGCCAACTGGTACACAGCTGTCCCAACAATTCATCAAATCCTACTCAAAACTCCCTCCGCCTGGCCTAACCCACTACCCAACATCCGCTTCATCCGCAGCTGCAGCAGTCCTCTTAGTCCCAAAGTCTTCCACGACCTCGAAGCAGCTTTCAAAGCCCCCGTCCTAGAAGCCTACGCCATGACCGAAGCTTCCCACCAAATGACATCCAACCCACTTCCCAGCAAAGGGAAACGCAAGCCGGGCTCCGTCGGCATCGGTCAAGGTGTGGAGGTCGTCATTCTCGACGCTGAAGGCAAGACACTGCCTCGTGGCCAACAAGGCGAAATCTCCATCAAAGGCACCAATGTCACGAAAGGCTACATCAATAACGAAAAAGCCAACCAGGAAGCTTTCACTCCCGAGGGCTACTTCCGAACCGGCGATCAAGGCTACCTTGACGAGGACGGATACGTTATCATCACAGGCCGCATCAAGGAACTCATCAACAAGGGAGGCGAGAAAATCAGCCCGATCGAGTTGGACAACACCCTGGCGCAAAATCCCAAAGTCGCCGAGGCGGTATCATTTGCGATTCCGGACGACCTGTATGGACAAGATGTGGGGGTTGCGATTGTGGTGAAGGAAGGACAGAACTTGTCAGCAGACGAGCTGATTCAATACATGAAGGAGAAGGTGGCTAAGTTCAAGGTACCAAAGAAGGTATTCTTCGTGAAGGTTATGCCAAAGACAGCGACAGGCAAGATCCAAAGGATAAATATTGCAGATGCGATGTTGAAGTCCGAGGGACAAGTGAAGGCCAAATTGTAAGGATATCGTTGGAAATATGTGATGAGAAGGCATTTAGGTCTCGTTCTACAGCAGAGCTGCAAAGCAGATTTTCTTCATTTCATTGGCATCCTAATGGCGCTTTGGAGTGGGAAGATTTGCATCTAGTTTCAGAAAGACATGATTGTTAGCATAGGAGTAAAGCACAGCACAGCCTCAAGATTATAGCTCACAACTTAGACTCACCTTCCCAGCATTCCATACTCCCTCTTTATAATATACATCGCTCTTCACCAATTTCACAATCTCCTCTTTCGTCTCTGCCACAGCAAGAAAAGCACTTCCGTTCATTCTTGGGCTTTCGCCTTCTTTAATTGGTTCCTCGAGTGAGGCGCCTCCGAAGACGACGACCCCATCTTGGATCTTCTGTTTGATTCCTTCGAGGTGATTGCTATGGGGAGGTTCAGCGTTTTACTATGAGTGGGATAGTGTTGCTTGTGTGAGAGGAAGGAGTCGTACGGTCTGATGCGGAGACGGTTCTCGAGAGAGTTGGGGTGGTCGGGGATTATGACCTGGAGGTACTTCAGTCAGTGGACTGCAGTGAGTGTGAAGTGTGGTCAATGTCTTGCCATCCATTCCGTTTTACCCATGCTGTCTGTTGGCCTGGGTGAAGATCTGCTATGGGCTCTACTTAAGTCTGATGTGCTGCGAGAAGGATGGGTTTGAGGACATTTGGGAGGAATCAAGGAGAGGTCAGGGATTTTTCAATAGACTACTTATTTACCGTGTTGCTATGGGTATGCCTTGTCAAGAACTCTCGGTTTAAGCAACGCTGTACTGTGAAGTGGGGGCAATGTTGGTCAATGCCGCCAGACTAAACGATCAACCGCGTCTATGCGCACAATACATAGGGCCTACGAGGACAGCATCAGTATCAATTTGACACAAGGCAACATGCTGATACTGTGTAAATATGGTGTACGCATGGTAACCTCTGCTGTTCATGCCCGGGTGTTGTCGACAACGGTCACAAAGAACTCCGTGGTGTATCGCGGCTTCCGTGGAACCCACGAACGAGGCAACGCAGGGATGCGATGGAGGTCACTGAGAACTTCTTCTTGTTGCGCTCCTGCTTCTTGTCCTCCTAGATGGAGGCCTTCAACCTTCTGTATGGGCTTAATGGAGCGAGATCAAGTGGCTCATGGTAGCGCAGGCCGTCTGGAAGTCCCAAGTTCAATTCGAGAAGACCTGATGCATGCGAAGAGCTGCTGGCAGATGCTCAACACACCGGCTCCGGAACTGGACATGCATCTCTTTGTATTATGGACGAAGTGGCGTCGATGCCAGTGAGCAATGCAGCATAAGCATCGTGTTGGGGGTCATGGCATGACCATTTCTTCAATGCGAACGGCGCGCCATACCAGCAGCTTGACGAGTCCACGACACTGTTGGCAGTGCTTGCTTACACCACATAGCACGGCGTAGCATTTCAGGGTGCTTACTGGCAGCGTGTGACAATGAAGGACGCAAGCCTTTTACATGATGCTTGTCTCAGGCCGCGAAAAGGCTGAATATTCTCCGACATCTGTCGCAGATCTTGTTGGAAGAAGTTGTCGGCCAGAGGATGTCCTACATCAAGCTGCTGCATAGCACAGTCAGCGCGGATGGATGAGATGACAGGTGGCGAGTTGTTTTTCTGATGCTATTTTCACGGAGGCTTCGTACCCACCCGCGCCAGCGTCTGCACGCGCGGAAAGCTATCGTTGGCCGCATCGAAGCTTTTCTGGGCAGTGTTACGCGTTGCAGGAGAATTACTTCACAATCTGTGACAGAGCATCAGCGCTGCTGAGGGTGGCGGACATTTTCTTGCGCGATGGCAAGAATATCAGCGGACGTGGAGCCGGGGGTGGAGGGGGTGGTGTAGCTTCTAGAATGCGTAATCGTGGTGCAGCTGAGTGTCTGTGTGCGGAGCGATGGCGACACGGCCGCGAATGAAGCTGAAAGCGCCAAGCACAACGCCCGTGCCTACGCTTTCCCATCGTCTCGAACCCCTACTGTACTGTGCTCTGGAAGCCATGCAAGAAGCACCACTCGCCGCTCGTTAAACTCCATCACCCATTGACCACCGCTCACCCTCGCACTCCCAACCCGATCTCACCCTCTCCGCTCTCCACATCAGCCGAAGCGTGCCGTCTGACATCCTCCATCGTGGCTGAACCGACCGTCCGCCAGCGAAGCAGCAGCGTACGCGGAGTGTCGACGCCGCTAGGCGCTCAGCTTCCAGCGCCCGCAATGCTGCTCCCCAAGGGCGGTGGTGGCATGACATGGAAGAGTGCGCGCGCAAGACTCCCTCCCACGCGAGCGATATGGAACTTCTTGACCCGGACGCGATTTCTGCTCTTTGTAGCCATTGCGGGGATAATTATATTAATATGGAACGGCGTTAGGGGGACAGCTGGTGACTTTCAAAAGTACGTGTGAGGGGACAGCCGATGGGAATACAGCCCCAAGGCGTACACGCCGCACGCCACGAGCAGGCGCTAACCGCTGTGGCAGGTTCTATTGCTTCGGTCCCGCCAAATCGCCCATGCAGATGACACCGAACGAACAGGCGCAATGGGCGGGGCATTTGCAAACACCGGTCATTTTCAACCACCACGAGCCTATCGAGATCAACAGCTCGAGCATACAACACGTCGACCTGAACCCCATCGAATCGACACCGAAAGCTGTTGCGAATGAGGAGCGAGTCCTCATCCTGACACCTCTACGGAACGCTGCTCCATATATTGAGCAACATTTCGACCTTCTCTCCCAGCTGACGTATCCTCATAAACTCATCGATCTGGCATTCCTCGTGGGTGATAGCACAGATGACACGTTGGCTGTGTTGAGCATGGAGCTGGAAAGGATACAGTCGCGGACAGATGACATGCCATTCAGGAGTGCAATGATTGTCTCCAAGGACTTTGGCGTGGCAGTGGGCCAGGACGTTGAGAACAGACATGGTTTCGCAGCACAAGGACCACGAAGAAAAGCTATGGGCAAAGCCAGGAATTACCTCTTGTCCGCTGCCTTGAAACCGGAGCACAGCTGGGTGTACTGGCGTGATGTGGATATCAAGGACAGCCCAAGCAGAATCATTGAGGATTTTGTCGCGCACGATCGTGACATTCTTGTACCCAGTACGTCAATGGGACTGGACACATTGCAAGATCAAAGAGCTAACAGATGGCAGATATCTGGTTCCATCGATACGAGAATGGACGCGACATCGAGGGCCGATTCGACTACAACTCCTGGCAAGAGTCAGACCAGGGCCTTAAGCTGGCCAAGTCCCTACCAAAAGACGTCGTGCTCGCTGAAGGTGCGTTGAGAATCGTTCAGCCTCATCACGTGATGGTCAGCTAACACTATCTCAGGCTACAAAGAGTACGCCACCGGCCGCAAGTACATGGCCCGCATGGGCGACTGGCGGGATAACAAGGATGTTGAGATTCCCCTTGATGGTATCGGAGGTGTCAATATCGTGGTGAAAGCGGATGTTCACCGATCTGGTATGTATATGAATACGGAGGTCTCCGCAGGTGTTATGCTAACTGCGTCTCAGGCATCAACTTCCCTTGCTATGCTTTCGAGAACCAAGCCGAGACGGAAGGTTTCGCAAAGATGGCAAAGGCAGCCGGATATGGCGTCTACGGTCTACCGAATTACGTTGTCTGGCACATCGATACCGAGGAGAAGCCCGGCAACGCATGAACAGGTTGAACGAAAGCAAAGTTAATATGTCGATTTCTTCTACTGTGTACACCCACACACACCTCGTCTTCTTGTCAGCACCTTTAGACCTGCTTCTTCGTTTTTTCGACAAACCCCTTTGCATCTCGCGAAGCGCAGCCCGTCCAAGTGTTGGAGGTTCAGACGCAGCGAATGATCATGCATGCGTGGCGCCTAAGGAGTTACTGTTGTTGATATTTATCTGTCTTGCCGGCTGGTTGGATGAAGGGCGTCTGTATTTTCTGCGATTTGTTATGATGGAGGAAGCTGAAGAATAGGCAGAGTGGTACGATATGGGCGCAGAGTATTTGAATTTACTCGGCGGGCCCGCGTGGGAGAATAGAAGGGGGATATATGCCGAAGCGGGTTTCCGTGGAAGGCCTGAAGCTGAACGATCCTGGTACAGCACGACGAGGACTTCGATGATCAGCTACTCCGGAAGAGAGAGCCAGTAGCGTGTATATATGTCCAGCGCAAGGTCCAGAGCTGTGTGAAGGGGCGGAGGTGAGTTCTTCTCTAACGCTGCTGGGAGGGTGTTGGTGGCTGATGGCGGACGAGAAGTTAGGCTCTCTTTATTACAGCTTCATATTGGGCAAGGATACATTTACCTCACCTACATCGGATCCTACCCACCGAGCCGAGCTGCTGCTGCGCTGCCTTTGTACCGCACGGCGATTGATCCGGCTTGTAGTGACTGCAGGGCAAGTAATACTGTGCGCCTGCCCTTTTCTCAGACCATCCAGAGATGGCCACTTCCGCGTGCAGTCGTGCATCGCCGTCACTTCCACTTTGTGACTTCGACTTGTTCGCAGGTACCTTCGAGGCTTTCTCTCAAGGTCGTCGCGACAGCCTCGACACCACAATACGGCACAACACTACAATGCGCCAACCGAAGCTCTGTGAAGAAGATAGCTGAGCGCTGAAGAACGTCCCAGGGCCCGGACAGCGCTTCTGCGGACGGTGCTCCAGCGGCCGAGGCGGTTGAGCTGAGAGGTTTCTGGTTTCGCCTACCGCCGCATTCTTTTTCGACCTGCGGACTGCCGCTCTCATCAATGTTCACACCAGGCCAGCATCCAGGACGGCACACAATGCATAGCTGCCCACCCAGTACACAAAGACCCGTGCAAAGACCTGCAGCATCCCACAAGAGACCACAGCCAGCGCGGCAAGACCTCCTCCCCACGCATTATGCAAGACAAAGTCGATGCGGACCCGCATTTGAAATATCGCTCGCGCCCAACACGAACGCAGGAACAGGAGTTGGGTGCGCTCCCTGTAGCCATACCCACGGAAGTGTGGAAGCAACCCTTGTTCCAGCTCTCGGCTCGTGCAGAACCGAGTGACAGGGAAAAGAATTGACAGCTCGAGCTGCAAGCCGCAGCCACAATTCCAAGCGACTGCTATGCGGGCATGCGCACCTGATCTGCCACATTATGCAGTAGATTGCGCACACATGCGGTACCGACATTATTCTTGATACAGAACAGCTCAAAAAAAACTTTCTTCTTTGCTGAAACACAGCGTCAGCTCCGACACTTCTGAAGGATCGTCCACACACCCACACGTCCCTCGCGTGTACCCGCAGCTCGTGCGCAGCCCGGGGATGCACGAGCAGGGCGGTCGAGGCTGGAGAAGAGAACAATGGCATCTTCTGTGACACATCCCGCGGCCACGTACTCTGTACCAAACGGATAGCCGCAGAACCAACGTGTTCACGATATCACAACATCTGCGCCCGGGACCAACGAATAATTCGTATTCAAACTCGTCACTTTTTCGCTTCTTTGTTGGATGTATTCATCCCGAGAGAGGTCTGAGACGCATGACGAGAAGGTAGACGTTTCTCATGTGCCTTTCATGCTCGGATTTCTTCCTCGCGAGTACCAGACGGAGATCCGCATCAGCTAGAGGTTGTACTCATCAACACGGCCAGGCTCACACGGGATGCCATTCCATCCAATGAAGAATGACATGATACGGGGATGTCAGCTGCTATTTGGCCCAGACCGAGCTCGTCACATTCTTTCGAAACTCTTCGCAGAGATCGCTGAAAGTCACTAAACCTGCTCGAGCACCACCAGCATCGGAACTGCCGAGTGATGTGATGTCTTCACTTCAAGTCTCCACAACCCTTCAAGACTAACTACCGGCCCGTGTTCCGGCATCCTTCAAGCCATGAGGCGTCCACGTCCACGCGCGTGGAAGCCATTCCATTCTTCCAGGGCTCGATCTCACTTTTCTTTCTCGTTCGTTTCAGCCGGACTTCGGAACCGCTTCCACCTCTGACAAACGATTCTTGACCCCACTTCCCACCCACGCGCGTGCGTGCGAAACGACCACCAGGGCTAGTCTGATGATGATATTGCTGCAGTAGTTCATGACCTCCAGCACATTCTCTCAACCAAAGTCGTCATCCGCATACGCATCCGCATACGCATACGCGAGTGCATGACATGCCACGAACCTACCGTGTAGTGCACGCCTACGCATGTCCATTCTCGTTCAACATTTCACAGTACCACAGTCCTCACCTCGTGGCGAAGACATCCGAAACCAGGTCCACGTCAATGATGACTTTCTAGAACCCACCCACGAGCTCGTTCCTTGAGACAATCGTTGTACATCTTCGTCCTCTTTCCAAAAACAGCATCTCACAGCCCCCACATCTCATCGAAAGGATCTCCTTCGGCCGCACGAGCACCGATTTCTCTTGCTCACAAGACACAAAAAGAGCAAAGAACCAGATCCTCTAGCTACATTATTCCTAGTTAGCGCTCGCACTAATTCGCGGCCCGACGAGAAAAGATGCTAGTCTAGCGTTCGGATGCGAATAGGCATGTGCTCTTAGCCTACGAGGGCAGAGACGACAGTTCCCTCGTTGGCGATACGCTCCTTCTCCGCGCGCGAGAACGCTAGAACAAATCACATTTCTGTTCGATGCGCTGTCATAGTTTTGCCCAGAGAGGCGCTTCGCTTACCTGCAAAGCAGAACACTCAACCAGGAAGGGAAGAAAGATAGGAACCGAGCCCAAGCATGTACCAGATACAAATTGGTATTTTCGCATTATCGCGCTGCGTGTGAGAAATGTCGTGGTAGGCTGTTCCTGCAGCCAGCCAAACAAGACAACAAGAACTCTGTTGCTCGCCTGACCATGCGCTGCAGGAACAACTTCCCGCCACCCACTCGACCAGACTATTGTTGTCTGTCATATACATCGTCCATCCGATTCCTTCATCTGTCGGAAGTGTCTCCTCTCAGCCGCTCAATTACCATCGCTTTCGCTTCGTCCTTGCCTTCGTCATCGTCTGTCGTGATCGTCATGAATTGTGTCCTCCAATATTTTCCTCCTATGATACATGATTAATCCTGCTTTGCCCACTCCATCATCGTCGTATATACTTTGTGACCTGTCCAAAAAGCTGTGCTGTACCATCCCACGCTCCCAACCGAGGACAAGTTCGAAAATGCTAATAAATACATGCGTAATGCAGCTTGCCGCCCAAGGGTATCCGCGCCGAGAAAAGTGATGACTTTTTGTTCAGAGATCCGCAAAGGAATCTCCCACGCTTGCTAGCCTCCCATGAAATGTGAAATCGCTTGATTGAATCCGCTCAAATGAATGTGTCACAGACTGGTTGCCGCACGGGCCTCACCGGCGGAAGGAGTTGCTGGCCTGCTGAGCGCTACCGTTAATGTGGAGGCTCGATGTTCGTGACGCCAAGTTGTTCAGTGCTGACGGACGACGTGTGGGTGCGGTAGCTCTCAGCTGCGACGACCCGAGCTGAAAGCCCCAGAGGGCCTGTTGGTGTGTGATACCAAGCGAGGCGAGGTAGGCATCTTCGTTGCGCCTCATGATCGCCGCCGCACGGGTTTTGCGGCATTCGCGCCAGTCAGGATGGTCATGTGCAGAGCACCTCTTCGACTTGGTTTCTTCGTGGCTGCAGGGCACTTCTCCGGGAGGCAGCTCCAGAAAGGTATCGTGACCAGGTCTGTAATCTGGCTCCAGAGCGGCATCGGCAGCACTCTGCATCTCCGCTTCGAAGCTCGCCAGAGTTCCAGATCGAATGGCAAGACAACGGGCAGCGTGTATAACTTTGAGTGCAATGGCCTCTTGAGCACGAAGGACGTTGATCTTGTTGCCGTTCAACCCGGCACTGTTACCATTACCACCGCTCTGCTCATTCCTGGCCCAGCCGCAGTACTGCTCCAGCATGTCCTCCATGCGGTACATGACCGCAGCTTGGTTGCTGCGGTTGATCTGCTCCTTCTTGGTCTTCTTGATTTTCTTCCCTTGATCGTCGAGCAGTGACTCGGGAGAATGCCGACGTTGACGGCGGACTGCCTTGATGTCTGCGCGGGAGGTTCGTCGCGATCCATGGTGCGGTTGAATAACCGAAGACGCTCTGCTGGAGTTGGGCGTGAACATGATCTCCGAAGGGTCACTCTCTGAAGCAGCTGATGAAGAGCATGATAATGAAGGAGCTTTACGGGTGTCAGACCATCCCATCGGAGAGGTCATAGAGTGGTTGGAGTTGATCGAATCATGGCGACTGGTACGCTGTGTTGGTTGAGCGATCGTGCAATGGACCTCGTGCGCACGGAGTTGGTTGTGGTCTGGGAATCTGTAGCTACAACGGTGGCATGGGAAGTAGCTTCTCAACTCCATCAACGATCCTATCGGAGGTAGAGTAGGGTTGCTATACTGGTCAGTCGGGATCGAGTAGTAGATGGTGGTGTAAGCCACGACATACACGCTGGGCTGTGAGAGGTACGGATTGAAAGAGGAGGCCATGGCTCCTAACAGAATCCGCAAGGGATATTAAGAGGTGGTGTGGTGATGAGTCGGTCTGCGTTGGATCGAATTGTTGACGAATCTTGCGTGCTTGAGCAAAGGTCAGTGTGCAGGAATGAACTTTGTTGGAGCTGTAGCGAATGAGTGAAGCGACAAGAGACAGACGCAGTATTTAAGTTGCGTGACGAACCCATGTTGTTACTGCCCCGTCCAGCATTCTGTGAGGCGCATCCGGGTCGGCAGACAGCTGTCGTCGAGACCAGAAGTGGAGAACATCTTTACAGGCCGGACGCTGAGTTACAACAGTAGTGCAAGATACCAGGATGTGGCTGTAAGGTCGAGCCCACCGACGTGACGCATTCAGAGAGACAGGAAGTGAGGAGGCGCTCACTCGCAACCGAAAGAGCATTGTCGGAGAAAGAATCCGGTTCAAGTCACGATTGGTTGCGATGTCGCCCCGTAAACACCTTGCATGAACAGCGATGAGAGAGCTGCTGTCTCGGAAGATCCTCCCACGGGCCGTAATTAGTTTGATCTGCTCTGCTTGCCGAGACGAGTGCATTGAGAATGGTTTGCGGGTCGTTCAGCTGTGCCCAGCCTGTCAACATCGTTGGGCGCTCCAACAATCTGCCTGGCCGGCCGCTCTTGCACACCGCAAGAACGACATGTGCCCATCTTGCTCTAGTCTCTTCCCCATATCTGCGGAAGCAGTGGTACAACTGCTCTTCGATGCGCTGGATGTGGAGAATGGGTTCTGGATCAAAGATCGCAGGCAATACTCTCCCGCGATGATCTGATCGTTCTCCCGGATTAACCCAGCCACGCCTCGTTCACGCTGCTTTCCGCGTGCCAGGTCGCTGCTGGTAGTTACATGCGCGTGCATGTGATCCTTCCGCTTCTGAACGACCACGCGCTTAGCGGCAATGCATTTCGCTGAATTATGAAGATTCGTCGACGAGGATCCAATGCTGTGCGAGTCTCGCGGCAGTCTGGAAGAAGACATCCAGGTGTCACAGCGCCAGGTGAGCTGCCGAAGGCGATACCTGTCTCTGCTGTCGTGCACGCAGGAGCGGAGCCCGACCTGCACATGCGCCCCGTCCTCGTCCCACTCACGTATGACAGAGTCGAAATTTGGTCAGCAGGGAAGATCCAACTCTTACACAAGCCGGCAGGCGAGTGGGCACCATCGCGTCCGGTCCAGGTCCACGCGCGCGCAAGTGTGTACGACTCCAGCTGGCCACCAATTTTAATGCTTGTAGATGCAGCGGCAGCAAGGTCGCAGGCGCTTTCCGGACGGCGCTTTGCATGACAACGCACGATGAGCTGATGGTGATGGCATTCCGAACGACGTTCTTCGAGCTGGGCAATTCGGTCAAGCTTGCGAAATGTGATCGATTGCATGAAGTCGCCGAGAAGAAGATGCGCTGGCCGGGAGGCTGGTGCCTAGCGGGCAGCTCTTGCGCCATTAGCCCGCACTTCCGCTGCTCCCAGGTGCTGGCGATGATGCCCCGCTGCTTCCTACCGCGCGCCTCTGGCCGTCCTGCAAGGGCAACCGGCAAGGAATTATGTAGTCTGTAGTTGAGAATCGCTGGTCAGGAGATCATGCATGAGCACCTAGTCCAGTACCGGGCCCAATCGTCTTTCGTCGACGGTCATTCTCGGGAGGTGTGATGCAGTGGTGATGTAGCCAGAACGAGGTGAAGTTCACTTTGACAACGGCGACAGCTGCAGGGACACAAACTCTATCCAGCGTATGACAGACATGTCGCTCTCGGTGCTCTCGACGAAGGGTCACAGGCCATGGAAGGGTGTCGATCAAAACATACATTAATCTACTCATGTGCGCCGTGAAGGACAATTGCGATGTCACTGAACATTGGACCGCGCGAACTCCATACCCAAGCGCAGCCATCTCGTGAACTAGCTGGCTATCATTTCTTTCCATCCACCACGATTACTCTTAGTTGCAAGTTCGTCCATCGTTCCATTTCGCAACAGCCTGGGTCTTCAAGGTACATCTTTTGCTTTTTCTGTGCCGTGCTACACATGCTCGCTGAAGAAACTAGTCATCGGGTCGTGAGAGAGTGGTGACGTGTATGTAGTATCGTGTTTTGGGTGCGTAAACGATACGATTAATCTATGCAATGCAGGCCGAACTGTTCAAATGAGCCCCAAGGAGCGATACCACGCTACAACGCCGCCTCTAAGCAGAAAACAAATCTTGCCAGTTGTGATGGACGTCGCGCTTAGAGCAGGCCAAAGATGGCAGCGACGACGCCGAGAACACCAGTAGCACCTGGAATGAGGAGCGGGCTGGCGGCGCTGTCCGAAGAGCTGCTGCCAGAGCCAGAGCCTGTCGCACTGCCGTCCTTAGGATCTGTGTTACCCCTGCAGGTGAAAGTACCCTTGATGGCCCTAGCGCTGCCAGCTTGACCTTGGAAGGTGGAGCAAACCTCCTGGATGTCCTGGTTGGACAGGAGAGTGAAGGCACCACGGACATCCTCGAGTGCAGGGATCTCGACACTGCGGCAAAGTTAGCGAGGTGGATCATTTCTAGCATAACAGTCGAACTTACCCAGAGAAAGATCCAGTGAAGTCAAGAGCACCACCAACAGTGGCGAGCTTGGGGAAGCCGTTGATGGATTCCACGTTGGTGTTGTTGGCGATCTGGAAGCCTCCGCCGATAGTGGTCAACTCTGGCAGAGTGATGTTGTTGAGCTGTTCGTTGCTGACGAAAGCAAGCGAACCACCGACGCTGGTGAGGTTTGGAGAAGAGAAGTTCTCGAAGGTGTTGCCGTAGAAGCCGAGGGAACCGTTCACAGATGCGAGAGACGGCATCGACACGGAGGACAGGTTGCGGATGGTGATGTTGTTGGCCCACTCCAAGTTGGGGAATTCAGCGACAAGGTCCTCACCGTTGTTGGTGAAGGTCATGGCCTCAGTGACGTTGCCGAGCTGCATGTTGACAGAGTTGAGGAAGCGGTTGTTGGCGATGTAGATGGTATCGGCGACCTGGAGGTTGATACCGTCGAGGGATCCGAGCTCGGTGTTGTCAATTTGCAGCATGTTGACCTCTTGCACACCGGTTTGCGAGAAGGTGAGGCCTTGGAGAGCAGGCAGAGCGATCCAGGCAATGGTGTCAACCTTGGCCAGTCTTGGGAAGCTGAGGGTAGACAGAATTGTCAAACCATTGAGGTCGAAACGCTCGCCAATCTCCTCCAGGTCGGAAGCACCCAGCTGCACAATGCCTGTGACGTTATCGGCGATGAGGGAGCCATCGATGCGCGAAATGCCGGCCAAGTCAATGTTGTCGGTCGTGCTGGTGGAGATGGCAATGCTGCCGGAGTAGGTCGAGCAGCCGGACAGGCCGGTCGCGTCGGCAGCGCTCTGGATGGTGGTGGTGGCGCCCTCCTCTCCGCATTGCGCTGTTGCGCGTCGTTAGCCATACTGCGCTGAGATTGCAGCAGCTGAATTGTCCAAACCCACCGAACGCGCTGCCTGCAACGGCCAAAGCCGGCACGATGTACCTGAAGGCCATTGTGTGTGTGATTTACCGCGGTGCGGAAGACTGTGGGTGTTTTGTCAGCGTCGTTTCCCGATGGCGAGTGCTCGACGCGTGAGGTGGGTGGGAGGTCGTGGAGGAGCGGACGAGAGGAGTCGGCGCCGTCGCGAAGGGCGAGGCGGACGCGGTGTTTGCTGCTGGCGGTGCATGCAGGCCTGGCCGGGACTCACCTCGGACGTGTTACTGCTGCTGGTGGTGAAACGCGGACGGGTGGGAAGAAATGTAAGTGCACAAATCCGCTCGCACAGTCAATGGATGTTGACGCGGTGGAGCTTGCAAGCGAGTGTGAGAAGGGGTGGAAGCACGACGCACGATGCGGCAACGAGAGAAGGTGCGCGGTGAGGGCAGTAGTAGTGTCCAAGAAGAGAGAGCGACAAGCAACGCAGAGGTTGGCAAGAATCTGGTGGAATAAAGGGGAGGCCACTACCCGGCGTGCAGGAGCCGCGTGTCGGTCCAACCTACAGCGCCGTTATGAAACCATCCCCGTCGATTGCGCCGCTCGTGATTGGCCGCGTGCCCAGCAACGCCCGTGCCAAGGTTGCAAGACGCAGAAGATGGGGACTACGATACCTCCATCTGCTTCCCGCGCTGCGTCGACGAGCAGGAAAAAAGCTGGCGGCGGGCTGCGAGTACACCAATCTCGTCCAACGCGCTGCCGCATCTCGTCGCGCCTCCTCCGGCCCGCCGTGACCTTCCCGCCGTGACCTCCGCGGCGCCACCGCGTCCGCGTCGACGCGAGCGAGCGAGCGGCTCTGTGGATGTGGATCAAGCCGTTGTGGCAGAATTGCGAGCAGCTGCGCTCCCTGTCAAACATCATCTCCAGCGGCCGTGGACGTGCTAGCGAGCTGCTCCACCATGTCGCTCACTCTGCCCTCCTCCGCACCTCTGAGCTGGCATGTGAACTCTGCGCGTGAAGCTGTCCTGGAAGCTACAGTATCCTCACCAGCTTCGCCGCCGTGGCGACGACGCGCGTGGAGCTGTACAGGTACTGTAGCACAAACCTTCCGCCACCTTACATAGCCAAACCACGCTCCACCAAGCCGCGAATACGCTGGGACGATGTGCTGCATCGGGAAGCCTGCCGCAAGGGCTCTGGCTGTGGTCTATCGACACAGTACTTCGCGGCCCACTCTCTTGTCGAACCGCTCGCGTGAACAGTGGTGGCGAACGCCAGGCGAATCCGCTGCAGTGGACAGATTCAACGCTGGCCAAGGATGCCGAGGGAGACTTCTTGTTCGAGCTTAATAACGTGCAGGCATGTTCAATGCCTCTCCACGTTCCCGAAATTACCGAACGTCAGTTACATCACCTGCACAGCACGTCAAAATGCCTTCACTCGCTTCGGCGTCGCATCATCGCCATCGTCGAGCGCGCAGTGTGTACCAATGGATGGCTGTCTCAACATCTCAGACGTGTTGAGCTGCGGGTACGGAGTGTGGCGTGTTGCAGCTCGCGCCGAGGTGAAGACTTGGAGCTCCACCGAAAACTTGAGATCCGTGATCGAGCATGCAGCCAAGACTAGTTACCTGACCTGTGGACCTGGCTCCGGCTTGTGGACTATCGCTACTTCACTCAAGGTATAAGACATTACGAGCTCAACATCACTGCGTTGATGACAGTCGCACAGAAGTAACGTAACGCATGTCTTGATCTATCGAATCAGCAGCATCATTGTTAACAATTCGACCGACCTGCTGATGTGATATCAGAGCCCGTTCGGGCAGAGAACACCTCAACATGGAGGCTGGTTGAAGATGTCCTGCCGTCAAGTTTTACCCATGGCTTCATCGGCACTGCCACAGGAAATGGTTCCGCATCCATTCACAGGCCTAGCATGCTGCATTAGGTCCTCCAGTCCCCGAATTTTGGGAACGTCGAGCTAAGAATCGTCAGTCATGCTCACGAGCGACACAAGTCATACTCACAAGAAAGTCGTCTCGAAGTCCTTGCGCAGCTTGTATAGATCATCCAAGCTGAACGCCGCCTTATCGAACCTGGGTCTAAAGAAGGAGCTGCGACTCTCGGCCCTCAACCTTGACTCGAAGTCCTGGGCTCTCTTGCTCAAGGCGACGCATAAGCCGAACGTCTGCTCGTTGTGATGTGTCCGGTACTTGGCCCGGACTAGCACATTGCCCACGCTTGATTGCATTTCGCGCATGGAGCCCTCCATAATAGAAACCTTCAGACAGTTGAGCCGAGCTCCTGGCCCTCCGCTCGTTCGCAAGGTATTCATGAACTGAGACGTCTGGAAACAGGGCCGCAGTGCTGCTCGCCTGATGTCGTCACCCACCTTGTAATCGTTACTGATGAGGTAAAACCTCAACTCGAACGCCGTCAAGCTGTGAAAGACCGGTAGCACTTCCTCGCGGAAGAGCTTGCACGCTCTCGCAATTGGAGGTTGAGTGGGATTGAACAGCCGGCTCGGCAACGAACTGATGTAGTATTGACAAATTCGCTCGCGCAGTTCCGGGGGAAGGTCGGCGAATTTGTTGAACCGCAGAACCTCGTCTGCGCCCATGAGGACCGAGATCATGGCCTTCCTCGACGAGGTCACCGGCTTGAGGAGTTGACGATTCTCTATGAGACGGTTCAAGTCTGCTTTCGTGATGCGCTTATCCTCGTAGTACAATAGGCCGCAGTCGAGGCGTTGTTGCACTTCCACCAACTCGCCCTTGCGGATGTCAGCGCGGAACGTAAAGCCCTTACGCTCGAGGTCTCTCAAAAGTGTCGTTCTTTGAGTGCTTTGGTAGTCGTTCAACCGCCAGTAGTTATCGTGATCAGGTGCTTTCGGCGGGTTGAATTTTGCGGGCGTGTTGGCTGCCATCTTGGTGGGAGGAGTGTGTGGAGAGTGTTGCGGCTCCAGATGAGGAGAGACTGGCCGATGATGAATAGGTGAGAAGTTGTGCGACAGAGATCCCGAACAAGAAGTGATGTGGTGGAAGCAGGTTAGCTATGCACTGACGTTCACTTCACTTTCAAAGTGCCTCGCTTTCATGACCGGCGTCTCCGCCTGTCCATCCCCACGTACCCTTGAACTCTACTGTCTGGTCACATGTAAAAGGTCGCAGCATTCAGCATGCACTCGCTGCACGTCTCCCTCAATCCCTTGGCACCACAGACCATCAACAGCCCGTTGGTAGTCATGGGACTGTATCTGTATATGTGTGATACACTTCACTACCCAAAGAGAACCTGGATCTTGAGAGCAAGTACGACTTTCAGCCAATACGACTGGTACTTCTAGAAGAACGTTATATACCGGCCGCTCACTACAATCATGGACCAACGTCCACGAACGGAGAAACCGAGGCGAGCAGCACGGCAGCCGGACTTGTCGGATCTTCGCCACGTATATCATCTGATACAGATATCAAGAGAAGTGGTAAATAACCATTAATCACTTCTTCGCGAACTGTAGCCCTTTGCTCGGATCCCAAGTCTGCGCCGCTTTGCCCTGTGCTGCTCCAGATCCTCCCCCAAACACGATCGGCATATTCTCATTCCATGTCTGGTTCGCTGGAACGGCATGCACCGGGCTCTGAACATTAGCCACAGGAGGCGGTTGCGCTGACACACGCTGTGGTATTGGGGCCGGCATAGCGTCTTCAGGTGGATGAGGCTGTGCACTGCCGCGTCGTGACGCAGCCTCGGCAGCTCTCTCCTGCAACAAACTGGCTTGCGTGGTCTGCTGTAGCTGAAGACCAGCAAGAGCATCGGACACATCAGATTCCAAGTTAGATGCCTCGCTACGTCGTTGCGCGAAGAAAGATCGGCATTCATCTCTGAACTTCATGGTAATACCACTGAGGTCATTGTAGAATTTCCGTCCCACTTCAAGGTTCTTCATGATCTCCTTGTATGCAGTGTAGGCATTCTCCAAATTCTGAAGAGCTTCTTCTCGTTCTTTAGAACTGCTGTCGCCTCGCTTAGCGTTCTGGAAGGATTGGTTTGCATCTTTGACACGTTGAAGTAGGACATCTTGCTCACGCTCCTCCGTCTTCAAAGATGATTGGTCGACATCGTACATCTTGAGTCGCTCGTCGAACAGGCTCTCAAATTGTGAGGCTTGAATCGGCATCATCGGAAATTCGCGCTCCAGTTTATTAGACTCTGCGCGAAGCTCAGGCTGAACGTCGTCTTCCTTGACTTTCACTCGCAAAGCTTCCACCTTCTTCCTGCGCCTCGACTCCAGCCGAGACACCTCATTCAGAGTTGCTCGAAGTGCGTTTGCTTCTCGTTCGACCTTGGCCGTCATTGTGGCTCGGCGTGAAGAAGGTACATAATCCTCGAGGTCACGATTGCTGCCGCCAAGGAGTCGTATTAGGCTCTCGTTTTCGCGAAGCCTGTTGAGCACAGTACGATCTGTAGTATCGGCAGCTTTGAGCCAGCCATCTATGGCATTGATCTGATCGTAGAGCTTCTTCCCAGCTTCGCTTCCTGCCGGACGAGCCCATCGATCTGTTCCGTACTTCCTCCTGGCAGCTTCGTCTTCACTTGCTTCGGTGCGCAGCAGATCGATGCCCTCTTGATATAATGCTCGGTTGTTGGCTTTCAGCTTTTCTGTATCTGCGATGGTACTGTGCAATCGATGCACACCTCCGAATTGTCGCACTTCGTCAGCATGGCTGGCTAATGCCGGCGGTAAGCCTAGGGGTTTCTCAAGTGCTTGCAACGAGCCTGGAAGGTTCAAGCTCGAAAGCAGCTCGTGGATCCTCAAAGTCAAAGCGTCCAACTCCGCGATGATAGTATTGTTCACCAATCGATCTCGCCGGTCCGAGTATATCGATGCGGCAACGTGTACAGCATATGGCACCAGTTTCGAGAACAAAGGCTTCCCGAGCTCACTCTTCTCGCCTAGCATCTCCTGTGAATTCGACACCTCTTTCGGTACGCGTGATTGCACCATGCTCGCGCGATCCAGCGGCCTGAGTTCGCCTTTCGGTGGCTCGGGAATCAGATAGATGGTATCGTTATCCTTTTCAGCTCGCTTAAAGTCTTCTGACACCCTGTTCTTCAGGCCGTTCAGATCTGCAAGTACCAGTTTGTTGACCCATTTGGACTCGTTCATAGCAATGTTGACGCAGTTCAGGCTGTCGCGTAGCCGTGCCACCTCTTCTCCATATTTTCTCTTCTCCAAACAGTCGCAAGCTGCACGATACTGTGCAGCAGCGGCAAAATGGTGATGCTTCGCGTTCATGTGATGTATCCACTCGCTGCGTATGTTGTTGGTCTTTAAGCTCCACTCGTTTGCATCGCTGTATAGATCGCTGACTTTTGCTGCCAATTTGGCGATGATCGCATCTTTCATGCCGTCTTTGACTGCCTTTTGCCAAAAGCATTCCTGGGCCTGCGCCAACATCAAAGCCTCGAGTGCTTCTAGTGTGACAGTGTCCATATCTTCCGGAGGCGCAGTCTTCATGTCTGGTATCACGTTCTCTTTGAGATGGTGGAAGACGCCAGCAGCAAAACAAAAGCTATTCGCCGCACTTTTCAGCCCATCCTGCGTGGCACGATTCGAAGCAAGTCCTATTTGCGAGTACATGGCGGCGAGGTTGAACAGCACGTTGGCGAGCTCGAAGCGGATATTGTTTTCGGTATGAGATCGATTCGTGTCGTAACCTAGAGAAAGATACCAGGTGAAATTCGCACCCATCTACTTACCTATCAGCCTACGCTCCTACTGTAAATGAGCTTTCTCCTCAGCATACATCGACTGGGAACTTGCCGCCCAGCCACACGAGCTGAGCAGCATACGCTTGCAGCTTCTTGATACCGCTGCTGTGCGGCTCGAGTGCATTGACGGCATCTTTGCGCAGCTGGTCGACGATCTCCAGATCGCGTGTGAACAAGTCAGGATGTTGGTCAAACTTGTTGCCAATCTGGACCTTGATTGCGTCTGACAGCTGCGTAGCATGCGTCCGTCGGAACGGCACCTGGAGTATGTTGCTGGTCGACATGGCGATGTGGGCGTGTGTGCTATCGTTCTCGCATGATCGTGAGTGGCCGTTTGCAGACTTTCTGTTTACATGTACCTCGTCTCGAAAGTGAAGTCATCGCTGCGCGGCACATACAGCCCCGCCAAGCGCGTGTTTCACGTGCGCACGTGCTGGTGGGTCGTCGGCTCTTTCCGGCCAAAGCCAAAGCCAAAGTCTGATGAGACGACTTACTTGCCTTGTGCACCAACCCTCGACTCGTGAGATGGCATAAGGGAAGTGCGTACGTCGGCTGACCGCAGCAACCTGATCATGATCATACGAAGTCTCTCAAGCAGCTGGCAGTTCCCGCGCAGCCTTCACAGAACGTCAACAAGCCAAAGCAGTTGCACATCGAGCAACGCTGATGCAAAACTCGCTTGACTCCCGCTCCTGCGTAACTACTCGAACGCAAGTGCATTATCCAAATCGGGCGGTGCGGTCATTGCAAGCAGAACCGAAGCAGCCGAGCTGCACAGGTTGACGTTGCCACCAGGATCCGTTTGGAACTCGGGCACGAATTATTGCACCGTACACATACAAGATCAGTGGCCTCCGGCGATGCGCAAGCAGCTTTTGGTTTTCACATGCAAAGTAACAGCTCACGTTCGTCGCGTCATGCGTGCATCGTGTCCCGTTGCCCACCTGCGAGTAGCCTGCAGACGTGGAGACTCTTCACACTTGCTCTGCACAGGTCTGGCCGCCATTTGCCAGATCTTGTCAAGCCCCTGTGGGTGAGTTCGTCATGGGGCAATACGCAGTCTGGAGAAAGGCGTATTATCTTACTGTTCACCACCCCTGCCAAATCCGCCTCTGACCATTTGATCTCATGCACGTTGCAGTGCTGAAGAGTTGCTAATCGGAAATTTGTGGGTTTTATGAACCTGGTAGGATGGATTTTGCGGCCAAGCGGCAAGCAAGAATCGCGGCACGTGCTCGTTGTGGGTTCTCAAGCAGAGGTTCCTTCGTCTGCGGCGCCTTTGACAGAATTTCAAGATAGATCATACTTCGCCTTGCAACCGGAGGCCTTGGATCTTCCGGTCTAGTCTTCGTCGGAACCAGGATTTGAGGGCTACAACGTTGCTCAGCGCCTCTTTGAGTAACATCCATGCGCATCACATGGCGAGCGGAGGGTTTGGAGGTCTCCGATCAGACATTTCCCGGGACTAGGATCAGGAGGTACAACACGCGTTGGCTTCGCTGCATCCGATCGTCTGCACACTTCACAGGGGAGCAAAGACGGTATAATCGATGCGGATAATGGTACGAATTCCTATGCTGGCCCAACGACCGAACAAGCGACCAAGTCAATTGAGAAGGCAGAAGTCCGAGTCGATAGACAATGGAGCAACAAAGCCAAAGCGAAGATTGTCAGGGCCGTGGTGGCAGACAACCTGGTCTAAGGAATCTTTGTGCACGAAGAGTCGATGGCCGATGCACACTTGCCCGCAATACTCTCCTCTGACTGCGAGCTGATGAGGGGTCGTCGCGGGGAGAGCAGCTTCAATGCATGAACGCAGTGGAGCCACGACGTGATGCCCCATCTTTGTTAGTAGCTTCTGTATATTGACTAAAGCCATCATGCAGATGACAGGCAGTCAACGGTTCGCATGCAATCGGCGGACTGTGCCTTCTGGATCCCGTCGCCTTCACTTGCATTTCCCCACCTCCTGCTGCTACAGAAAACAAATCGAGAGCTAAGTCTCCTCGGGCGACGATCTTGTGCAGGTCAATGCAGAGCTGTATGGGCGCAGTGGTCTACGAGGGCCGACGGACGTCAAACCGGATCGCCACCAGCCTCTGTGGTGGGTAATGCACCTGTTCAGAGATCGTACAGAGTGACCATAGTTCTCGGTGGCTGATTCGCGTGATATCTGAAAGCTGCAGTCAGGTTCGAGACACTTTGCATCAAGCAATCCACCATAGATACGATCAACAGCTACGTTCATGCAA
This sequence comes from Cercospora berteroae, assembly GCA_002933655.1. Taxonomy (NCBI): domain Eukaryota; kingdom Fungi; phylum Ascomycota; class Dothideomycetes; order Mycosphaerellales; family Mycosphaerellaceae; genus Cercospora; species Cercospora berteroae. The sequence goes on from PNEN01001746.1 coordinate 48,653, forward strand.
GCAGATCGAATGCTCTGCTGCAGTGTACAGCAGACTGGAGACACGAAAATCGATACAACATTGCAGCTTCACCGATGCAAGTCGGAAACGAAAGCGCTGGCATGGGCGACTGAGTGGCAACAGAACCACAGGAGCAGCCTCCCCAGCGGGACTGGCGTTGACAGAACGTGTGTAAATGATGTCTTCTTCCATCGCTGGCTTCTGACTCCATCCACACATCTCCAGCAACTGAAACCAGAAACATCCAAAGATCAATCACCCTTCTTTCACACCTTGACCAACAGCCAACATGTCTGATTGGATCGGCGCCAACACCTACCGCATCGAAAGCTACGTCGACAGACGTGCTGCCGTCGCTTTATCAGCTGGAGGCAAAGCTGATGGCACCAAAGTGGTCATCTGGTGAGGTTTTCGGCTCAAGATAATCCATGCAGCAGCTGATTGTTTCTTCAGGAACGATGATACGGCTAAGAATGACCACTTCGATTTCGTCTACGCCGGAGTTGGTCAATCTGGCAAAGACGAATATCACATCATCAATCGCAACAGCGGCACCTTCCTGACTTATACTGGTGCGTAACAACTGTATGTCTCGAATGACAGTTCTAAAGTTTGGGCAGAGGGCGCCGCGAACGACCGGCTTTATGGAAACACCCTTTCCCCACGATCGAGCCGCACCAGGTGGTGTGTTGTTCCCACACGCAACAGAACCGGCACTTATTGGTAAGAATTCACGCGTATATTGAACGCTTACTTCTGATCACGAACTGCGAACTAACACAAATCTAGGATCGTCGCCTCTGCTAATCCCAAGATGAAGATGGTGCCAAGCAGTTACAACATCGCGAACGGTAGTGTTGTTGATATCTGGGCGGGAGCAGTGGATGACAAGAACTGCTGGTGGTATCTGACCCTTGCCGATGACGCCGTCCTCCAGTGTCCCGACATTGGCCGCGCTGCTGTGCCAAAGTTGTAGTTTCGAGACTTGCCACGAGTCACCACAGCGCCAAGCAGTGTGACCAAGTCAGTCTTATCGAGCTTTGCCGGGAAAGCGCTCAACACTCGTTTCAATGGGAGCAAATGTATCGAGACCAGCTAAGAAACACAAATTGCAATTGTTTTCTGCGATACCCTTGCAGTAGGTCTGGTTTCACGTTGCGTTTGCGCCTCAGCATGTGACAGCGCTCGGGCCAATTGTCGGGCCGTCTCTTTCCGACCCAAATCAGGCTTAGGCTGTGTTTCGTGCTTTCCCCTCGTAACGCCACCTCTGCCGGCAGTCCAAGGGTCAGCCAAATTTAAGCCGTACCGATGAGCACGTTTCCAACGAAAGCAGTAATGGCCAACTAATACGGGACTTGCGCGTGTATCAGATAGGCAAGAGGACAAGTTGTGGTAGTGTCGGTCCGCACGCCATCTGTTCCTTCAATTGAAGCATTGAACCAGCGACTCGCACTTGCTCCGACCACTTCTCGCTTTGTCTCATCCCGCATTACCAATCTACCTCTCACGCGTAACACTCTCACTCCACACCTCGAACATCCATTGAACAACACACAATCTCTATACACCATGGCTGAGCACAAGTACAAGTTCAACGTCTCCATGTCGTGCGGTGGCTGCTCGGGTGCCGTGGAGAGAGTCCTCAAGAAGCTCGACGGTATGCGCTCTCTCCACTCCGCCTGGCCGATGCAGCACTAACGTGGTATACTCCTAGGTGTCAAGGAGTACAACGTCTCGCTCGAAACGCAAACCGCCGAGATCACCGCAGACGAATCCCTCAGCTACGCCCAAGTCCTTGAGAAAATCAGCAAGACTGGCAAGAAAGTCAACTCAGGCGAAGCCGACGGTGTGCCTCAGTCTGTGGAGTTGACAGCATAGAAAGCACAATTGAAGGTGGAGAAAAAATTGAAGAGGAAGAAACAGCGCAAGGTGATCCTGGGCAAAGTCGAGAGGGCTACGCGATGGATACCGAGTGTTGGCGGCGTGGGTGGAGGAGCGGGCGGTGCTTGATTGAGACATGTGAAGGGCAACGGGGAGTGGACTGAGTGATAACCTGTGAGAGATTACCTAGATCACTGGCTACGAACGATATGAATAAGTTTTCAGTACATTCTTCAAAGGACGTCCACCGACGGTGAGATTGAGAAGGAAAGCCCTTGCTCGTGCTAACGTTATCGCAACAGGCCAGCAACGGGACATCCAGCGAATGACATAGAAGGCATAGCCTCAAGTACAAGTCTTCAAGAGACAGCAGCGCTATCTGGCTCCAGAGGACAGACATTGTTTCAACAGGCAAGTACATCGATAGACGTGTGAGCCAGCATTGTGAGTGGCCTCGCCGAGTATCGAGTGCGGCCGATGTATGAGGTTTGAACGCTCAACTTCGCTGTCGCCTTGCGAGCCGTTGAAGGCTGTGGCTGCACCTGCCTTCAACAATCAGTCGCGCGCGATCCCTGCCGCGCTTCACACTAGCCAAACATTTCTCCCGCTCCAAAGTTCTTGACCACAACATCATTCCCCTCCATTCATCACCTGCGCGGTGAGCCCAGCACCAGCGCGCCGACATGGCTTGTTCCAGCACCGAACCACCAGATTCTGGCTTCCACGAACTCGCCACACAACCTCCTGTGGAGCAGTACCTGCGCGGCAAAAAGCTGTTCGAGCACCATGTTGGCAACACCTTGCAGCACAGGCTCAGGAGTAACCTGCCATCTGAGACCATCGACAATCTTACCAAGATGCTCTGGGCGGCGCAGACCGCGGATGATGAGAAGTGGTGGTCGCTCGCAGTCGACCCTCCCAACATGCAACAATGTGCGGTGGCGGCCGTTCTTGTGTTCATGAGGACCTATCGACCTTCCCTTATGAGCTATATTAGTAGCCTGAATGAGCCCGCGACAGCTGATCCTGGCGACACATCAGTCGAATCAGTAGCTACTGGTGCTGAGGTAGACGAGATGAATGCTCAAGACGAGGAGAGAAACAGAAATGGGTCTTGGGATCCAATGCTGACTGTTGATGGCATGCAGGAGGCGAACGGCGAACTCATCGTGCTGGACCGCGGCAACGAAGAAACCGACGTTGAAGCCTCTCAGGCAGACAACAGCGACAGCGATGACGATGCCGACCTCGTAACTATCAAGCTTGGATTAAGCGACACCAACGACTGCCACAAGCAGAAGATTGCAACGAATGACTGCACTTCCAAGCCTCCACTTCCGGCAGGTTTTCCAAGCAAAGCTGAACTGTGGTTTGTCGAACTTCTAGTACCAGCGATCTGCGAGGACCGCGACATGCCAACTCAGTTGGATCACAAGGCGGCACAAGTAGTAGCAAGAAACGTGTGGCAGGCACAATCAGCAAAGCAGAAGCGTAAATTTGAAATCGGGGCTTGTCAGGCCGCCAACCACAGATCCAATACTCAGCCATCAGCGAAAGAACAGAAGCAGGCGGCGCATTGTGCCGAGTCTCATCGGAAACGAGCCGTGAGGGCGTACACAGCAATGAAGCGCGGCAACGCCGTCAGCGCTCCCTTCGTCAGAGCCTTTCTGGATAAGAACTCGCCTCTTCCCGATTACGTGAGCAAAGCTCTTGTGCAGTCGGTTGTCAATGGCATGAAGAAGAGGCAAGCTTCTTATCCACAGTTCAAAATCGCGGGCTGGAACGCCGATGGCTCGTGGCTCGATTTCAATCCCGGTGCGTGGACATAGTGCCTAATCCGTCAGTGACTGTTCAGCTAACATCCAGCAGATTCCCAGGGACCTCACAGCTTCAGCAAGAAATGCAAGTCCATGGCTAGCGGCAAAGACTTCGTCGAGGAGCTAGACAAGATGCTATGTCCTCTCGTCAGGCTGAACCGCAAGGCTTTTCCAGACATTCCGGCGCACGTGTTGACTATGAAGCCGCTGCGGTCGAGGCCACCGAAACGCAAGTGAGGACGCTGCAACAAAACATGACAGAAACAAGCCGTGCTGCTATTCAGCGCAGTTGCGTTCGCCTCCCAGCAGCGATGTACTCGTCGAGTGGAGAAAGTGAAAATGTATGCAACGAAGGCGACGCGAATGGGTGATGGCGTCCCAAGTTCAAAGATGAATAGCTAGGTGCCCAAGGCATCGTAGGAGAGATCAAGGTAGACGCCAAATTGCATCAATCTTCACATCGTGCTGTCTCGCAGTGCCAGTGACGGCCCATAGGGTCTGTGTGCTACCACTGCGAGAGTGATGAAACGTGAGGCAGATGGCGGTGCGGCTCATCCCGCGCCAAGCCTGAGCACTCGCACCTTTCGCTCGAAATCCTCTGCCGCCAACGACTTGACTTGAGCCAGCGCCCATCGACATCTGCCAATCGACACAACAACACCGGTAAGTCGACACAATCCTGCACATCGGACGATACACAAGCACCAGCGAACTATTCGACGTCGCATTGCGCACCCGACCACCCCGAACACCGCACGCATCCGCCACTTCATCTCGAACAATCTTCTTGGCCAACAACAACTAACAGATAATCGCAGCCAACATGGGTAAGGGAAAGCCAAGAGGTCTTTTGGCCGCGCGCAAGCTCCGCAACCACCGCCGTGAGCAGCAGTGGGCAGATCTCCACTACAAGAAGAGACTGTTGGGTACCGCATACAAGTCCTCGCCATTCGGAGTACGTACAACCCCACGATTAGATGCAGGAAACGGAGATGCATAGGAGGTGGACAGTCAATGGACAATGGATGGGCACAGTTTGAACTATGGACAAACACTGACAAGAATTGAAGGGTTCTTCCCACGCCAAGGGAATCGTCCTCGAAAAGGTCGGTGTTGAGGCCAAGCAGCCAAACTCCGCCATTCGAAAGTGCGTGCGTGTGCAGCTCATCAAGAACGGCAAGAAGGTTACCGCTTTCGGTACGACATGAACACACTCTGGAAATGGTGATACACTGCTAACAAGCGCAGTGCCAAATGACGGTTGCTTGAACTTTGTCGACGAGAACGACGAGGTCCTTCTCGCTGGTTTCGGTCGTAAGGGCAAGGCCAAGGGTGATATTCCTGGTGTGCGTTTCAAGGTCGTCAAGGTGTCTGGTGTCGGTCTCAGCGCCCTGTGGAAGGAGAAGAAGGAGAAGCCACGTTCATAGACGACTGAAATGTATGGGCACGGCTTGCGGGTATCATCGGGCGTTTTGAAGAGCGGCATCATCATGAAAGACAATGGTGTACTTTCTAGCTTGGCCTTTTGCTGGACTTCTGCTTCACGCACCGCAGAGGCTGACGGCGACACCTAGAGCTACGCCATACGGAATGAGAAAACTGAACTTCATTGCCGGGCGTCAGTCAAAGATCGTTCTTCGATACAAACAGTACCACATGATACCCAGTACTCTTGTGTCCGAGAAATGTCCAAGTGAATGTCGAGGTTCTCAGATGCATGGAGACGTCGCGATAAGACCCAAGTATGATCATCGCTCTCGGCGCCTATCAGCAACATGGTACAACATTGGAAGGCGCGGATCAACGTGAAGTCACTAGCAGAAGTCGGCCATTCTAAGCGTATTCGAGCCGTGGCATTGAAATAGTGCTCGATACAGTCTCTACAAGAGGCGGCAAATGCGGCAAAATAGCCATGCTTGCATGGGCGAATTCCTGCAGTGAGGATGACATCGACAACCTCGGCCTGCGGCTCAGCCAAAGTCCCCAGCTTTATCCCCGCCACGCCCGTGTCCCTCAGCCTAGCACGACGAGTATCTTTCGAGTCGAGTGCAAAATCTATTTAGCAAAGTGCCTATCATCTCATTCCTTGCGATACAACTTTCCAGAGACATTCCCAGACATCCACAAGCACCGAAACCGCAATCATGGCCGCCAAAGCAGCAAAGAACAAGCCTCCGGTATGTCAACATTTCTCGTGTCTATACACACTGCTGGAATGTGCTGACATTGTTTCTGAAGGTCTATGTCTTGGGCGTGGGCATGACCAAGTTCATCAAGCCCAGAGGAAAGGTCGACTATACTGGTAAGAACTGTTCCCCATACAAAGCAAGCGCCACCCACTAATGACTATCGTCAAACAGAGCTGGGTTACGAGGCAGGCATCAAAGCTCTTGTAGACGCTCAAACAAACTACGATGACATCGATGCTGGTGTTGCATGCTACTGCTATGGCGATTCCACCTGCGGCCAGCGTGTCTTCTACCAATTCGGCATGACACAAATCCCCATCTACAATGTCAACAACAACTGCTCTACTGGTTCCACGGGTCTGCACCTCGGCCGCACCATGATCGCAGGCGGCATGGCTGACGCCGTCCTCGTCGTGGGTTTCGAGAAGATGAACCCAGGCTCTCTGCAATCCTACTTCCGTGACCGTGCCAACCCGACCGGCACCACAGGAGCCATGATGCAAGCAACCCGCGGACGTACCAACGCCCCCGAAGCCGCTCAGCTCTTCGGCAACGCTGGCCGCGAGTACATGGAGAGATACGGCGCAAAGACCGAGGACTTTGCTGAAATCGGCCGCATCAACCACGAACACTCAAAACGCAACCCCTACTCCCAATTCATGGACGAGTACTCCCTCGACCAAGTCATGAAGTCCACCATGATCCACGAACCCCTCACAAAACTCCAATGCTGCCCCACCAGCGACGGCGGCGCCGCCGCAGTCCTCGTCTCCGAGAAATACCTGAACGAGCGCCCCCACCTCCGCGACCAAGCCATCCTCATCGCCGGCCAAACCCTCGCAACCGACGCTCCAAGCCTCTTCTCCCGCTCCTCCATCGACCTCATGGGCCGCGACATGACCGCCTACGCCGCCAAAACCGCCATGGAAGAAGCCGGCGTCACACCCGCCGACGTCAAAGTCTGCGAACTCCACGACTGCTTCTCCGCCAACGAAATGATCACAATCGACGCAATGAAATTGTGCCCGCCAGGTAAAGCCCACGAAATGGTCCGCAACGGAGATATCACCTACGGCGGAAAAATGGTCATCAACCCCTCTGGAGGTCTCATCTCCAAGGGTCACCCATTAGGCGCAACGGGTATTGCTCAATGTGCCGAACTGGTCTGGCACTTGCGAGGCTGGGCCAATAACCGTCTTGTTCCAGACACGACCGTTGCTCTGCAACACAATCTTGGATTGGGAGGTGCTGTGGTCGTGACAGTTTACAAGCGAGCAGATGGTGCTGCACCGAAGAAGGTTAGCGATGAGGAGGTTGCACAGAAGACTAAGATTGGATATAACCCTGCGACGCAAGCGAGAGGTTTCACGAAGAAGCAGGCGGATGAGGTTAGGAGTAAGAAGATGAGGAGTGATTGGGCACTGCAGGATATTGAGAAGAAGGTTGAGTCGAGATTTTAGATTGATGGCTTCTTTATATGTGTGAAGGAAGGTTTTCAGCTATATGATGTATGATCACAGAAATGAGAAAAAGCTTCTTGATTGAACCGTAAGGAGTGTCCTTGGGTGCTCAGTTTCACGTTTTGTGTACAGCGATTGCTTCCGTGAATTGGATTCTCCGTTGGCATCGAATGTCGTCTATGCGAACAGTATCACAAACTGTCAGATCAAGAAATTGTCTATTTCAACGATGGAGAATGGGGCACGATGGTGGCGAATTGAACATCATACATTCGCCTGGAAAGCTCTATGGCTTTGTGGACTATTCATAGTATGCCATAATGCATTCCTTCTTCAGCTCCATCCTGCTCATTCGTAAGCTTTTCGTCAGAATGATCATTCTAATAATACACTTCTTGCACCTTCTGGCCACTCGGCTCTAGCACTCTCAGTGGCACCCCTTGCAGCCCATCTCATCGAAGCCAGCGTTGCCGCCGCCTGGCTCGTATCTTGATTATCGCGGAGCTGTTGAATTTCGGTATCTCGCGTGGCGACTTCTCTCCAGGCCTGCTGAGCTCGCTCTTCAGCCATCTGAGTATCTTGCACGCATTCGTACAAGCCCCAGGCAAGGCTCATGCTCGTGCGTCGTATTCCTGCGAACTGCTCGAGAACCTCGGAAGCTCGATCCACAACGGCCTCAACGTTATCCATGAGTATCTGTCGCGCCGCGGTCTCGTGGGAGAGCTCGGATCTCGCGACAAGGCTTTCCAGCCGGGCTTCGATAGCTTGCCTCCTGCATAGCACAGCTTGCTCACTCGCATCGAGAAGACTCCACTATAGCCTCGCGCTTCCGCGCTCTGCTGTTGACCTGCCTACGCGGCCAGCGCGCACTCTGCTCTCAGAAACACTGTTGTCGCCAACCCTGCCGTTTGAGCGACGAGGCGCGCGTGGTCTGGAGCGTGACAGATTGAGGCCCATGCTCATCCACCACTCCTCCGGCACATCGTCTCGGGCAGCGAGTCGTTCCACAATTCTGCGCATCGAATCCAGGTCTTGAACATCGCCAGACAGAAGTGCTTCAGAGACCTCTCGCTCTGACCGAGCAGCTGGCGGCGAAACAGGGTGGGCCTCAGGTTCGTCCTGCGAAACCTGTGCCGAATGAGTAGAATCATCCTGCTGAATGGTATAAAGAGCGCGCATTTCAGCGGCAGCGTCATCTGAGTCGTAACCGTCCGAGAGAGGACCATCCACTGGCCGTGCTTGGTACTGGGGTGGAGGCGAGCGGTTGCGTTGAGTGTTTTGCGCCGATGCAAGTGTATCTGCCGTGAAGCGACGAAAGTAGTCATTGACTTGGCTCCTCGTCTCGTTGACAGTGTCGCGGATAACCTGCCCGTAATGCCGCCGACCAGGGAGTTCTGTGTCATCTTGATCTTGTCCGTCGCGACTTTCACGCAGCTGTCGCTCACGCACCCGCCTCGTGGTCTCAAGCATGTCACGAAAGTGCCTGCGATCTTCCTCGGAGTGGTGTCGCGTGGCCAACACACGCGTCCTGCCTTCCTCCGATTCCAGAGCCTCCTCGATCAGGCGGAAGCCAATATCGACACGAGCTGGTTCTGTAGCCAAAGCAAAGCGATTGCCGTCCTGGTCGCGTATGCGCTGATGACGAGCTATGCGTTGTCGACCCTCGGGAGTGCGCATCTCGTGGAAATAAATATCCTCGGCAAAGGCTTCTGTGGTAATTGCTTCTGCTTCCGTGGAAACCATCTCATCCTCTTCAATGTCTTCACAGCCCTCGCCAGAATTCTCCTGGTTCTCGTCTCCACTCTCCGGATCGGTGATTTGTGTGCTGCTGCTTGAAGTGTTGAAGGATCTGCTGGCGGCGGCACTGGCGAAGCTGCTCTCCGCACTCGGTAAGGACTCGTCTGGAGTGATGGTTGTCCGTATGATCTCCCAGCCATCGCCAGGTGTTGGGCTGCGTATCCGATCTCCAAGTCCATCGACCGGCGAGTCGGGTCGCCAAGCATGGCTGAGAGGGTGTGCACGGCGGAGCGAGGGTCGGTTGACGGTGATGGTGTCTGACTCTGGCACGAACAAGCTGTCGTCTCCTGACGCTTCCAGAGGTGGCGTGGGAAGATTGCTTCGACGTGCCTCTTCTGTGTCGTTCCGATGTATTGGCTCCGGGGAACGCAAGATGCGCAATGGCTCATCTGGGTCCAACACGATGGTGTGGATGGGCTGAGAGAAGCCGTCTTGGTCTGCGGTAGGAGTCGACGAGATTCGCTCCTCGCCAGATTCAGTGCTTTCGGAGGCATGCACTGTGAGCAGTTCTCTGTTCCCGCGCAGACGTCCTGTCAGCATGGTCTGTCGCATGCGCAGCTGGCGTCGCCGTTGGCGTTCGCGCTCGGCGCCAATCTCCATGTACTCATTGTATCGACGACGCGCGGTATTCGGGTTGGCATCTCCTCCCCAGTAGTTGCGCGACTCGGGCACCGGGGGCGGAGGCGGCTCAGATCTTGCTTGACTGGAGTTCTGCTCAGCAGCTTCGAGGAGGCTCGAGATAGGCGGCACACGTCGGTCGTCACGGCGTCGCGGATCGTGCAGTCCATTAAAGCCGACAGACGGTGGAGGCGATCGCTCGAATCGTGGCGGAAGTCCTGAAGGCTCGCGGCGCAGGCTGGCGCGATTCACCCTGCGGCCATGGACGGAAGGCCGCCTGCGGATTGTTGAGCGCGCAAGAGTCGGCGGCCAGAAGTCGGTCAGTTTGGGTCTATTGCTGGCGCATTTCTCGTCGGGATCGCGCCAGATGCTACATGTTGCGTGGTGACATTAGCCTCCGGTTCGCGTTGTGGCGTGGCTCATGCGCGGCAAAACTGGGTCGCGACCAGCACGCGCCCAGCGCGAGCGCATGAGCGCAAGAGGTGGAGTTTGTGTTTGGAGGGGACGTACGGAAGACCCATGGCGGGGCGGAGGGCGCGGGCGAGAGAGTGGAGCGGTGCGAGCGGTGCACGCGATCAGACGGCGCTCACGGAAATAATGCAGCGGGGCGGAGGGGAGAGGTGGTGATGGGGGTGCGTGGTGTTTGTGCGAGCGAGGCGAGACTTGCGAGCTGCGGCTGGGGGAGGCGAAAGATGTGGAGAATGGAGATCTTGGCTGTGCAAGCTGTGCGGCGCTCCTGCCTGCCGCGCGACATGCTGCAGTAGGCTGCCGCACCGCACATCACCTTCCGCGCGCTGCAGCTTCCCGACTCTGCCGACTCCTCTCGTTGCATGGTCTTTTGCACAACACCGCGCTGTGCTCATCGTAATGCTTCCCTTGGCGAAATTGGTCAAGATGTACGCTGAGTCCCCGGTAGGCTGTGCCGTGAATGCGCCCAGGAGAAGCGGGCTTTTGCCACCATGATCGAGCTGGGCCTGGAGCGCATCTCCAAACTGCTGTCCACGACCGCATTGTCATGGCGAGCAGTACATGTCGCGGGAACCAATGGCAAAGGCACCGTCTGCCATCTCACATCCGCTCTGTTGAATGCTTACAACCACTCGTCGTACCGCGAGAGCCGATCGCAGCTCCCCATCAAGCATGCGAGATTCACAAGCCCACATCTGGTGGATCGCTGGGATGGCATCGCCTTCAGTGATGCGAAGCGACCAGTCATGAATGTCGTATCGAGAGACCTGTTTCTGGCGCGTGAAAACGCTGTCAAGACGTGCAACAACGAGCACAGTATCAATGCGACCGAGTTCGAACTCCTCACCGCCACCGCATTCCAACTTTTCCAACACGAAGCAGTCGATGTAGCAGTCGTCGAAGTCGGCTTGGGCGGCCGCCTGGATTCAACAAACGTGATCGGAGAGCCTGTGTCTGGCTCCACGGAAACAAAACTAATTCGCAGACGCTTCAACCCTGCCAAATGGCGCCCCAAGCCTCTCGTCACTGCCATCACACAAATCGGACTAGACCATCAGGCCATGCTCGGCAATACGCGAGAGGAAATTGCAACGCAAAAGGCTGGAATAATGAAGCCCGGTGTGCCCGTTACCTGGGCCGCAGATGAAGAGCTTGATTCTCTATTTCGTGCCCGAGCCAAGGAGCTCGATGCTCCCATTGTCACGTACAAAGATCTGCCTATCGATGCCGTACATATAGACACCCCGGCTGCGAGAAGGATCAACGGCGAGCTCGCCATCGCCTCATCCTGGACTGCGCTATCGGGACTGGGAAGAGTCGATGAACCAGAGGAAGCAAGGCAGCCAGGAACCCCACTCCACTCCTTAATCCGTGACTGGCATGACATGGTTCGAAACTACGTCTTTCCAGGTCGGCAGGAGACCATTTCCCTTGACCCTATTATCGGACGCCCGAGAGAGGCTTTCCTCGATGGCGCTCACAATGAGGATGGAGTGGCGTCGCTGGCAGAAAAGGTTACTTCGCAGCTTCGGTCACAAGGTGGCCCAATTGTCTGGGTGGTTGCGCTCTCGGAATCCGCAGATCGACAACCTGAAAAGATGTTGAAGCCTCTGGTGCAACAAAGCGATCATGTGGTAGCAGTCGAGTTTGGTCCTGTCGACGGTATGCCTTGGGTCACGCCGAAGCGAGGGAGTGCGATTGCGGAAGCTGCGCAAAGCATTATTCTAGACATCGATGCGAAGACTCTGGACACTGATGTGAAGGCTGCGGTGCACACGGCATGTCAGCTCGCAGACCAAATCGGAGGGCATGTGGTGATATGTGGAAGTTTGTATCTCGCCGGAGACGTGCATCGCTTGCTACGAGAAGCACAAAAGACATAAGATCCGGAAGGCAAACGTGAGAACTACCTCGAGATGTTCCCCTTCGCAATCTCTATACTTTTTTCACGAAAAGGAGATCAAGCCTTCATGCTGACCAGCTCGTTGACCCGTCACAGCTGCAGCACACTAACCTATGCAGCATCAGCCTAAAAAGTCTTTCGAGAAACAAACTGGCGCCTCGCATTTCTAGACATCGTTGCTCTACCTCGATTACCAACACTACAACATCGTCTTCAATTAATCATTGCCCTTCCCCCAAGCTTTCTTCGCTCCCACCAACCACACATCCCTGAAACTCCTCGACAGAAGCACAGCCACAACGGCAAGAACGAGTCAGCGCAACACCGAGTAAGTCCGAACAAGAGCACCCAACACACCGGCACCCGAACCATACCGATTGTGGTTTGCGCGACTCGTCAACCTTTCTCACCTTCCGAAGCACAGTCCTTGAACCCTGTCCCGAAGGTGCGGACTCACCCCATATTTGTTTGAACTATACAGAGTCATGGTTCGCATAGAACGGGACAGTGATGAGAGGAGGGAGACACCGGGGACCAGAAACGAAGTTGTAGGATGTCAAAGTAAGGTTCGTGTTGCGGCTCAAGAAGAAAAAAATGGGACGACAAGTTCTTCCTATATGTCGGAACCGTGCTATCAGCTATCCTACAGCGAGTTGAGTAGACAATGGTCATCAATTTTTCGGGCTACTTCGTACAGCGCTCAATCACCAGTGTCAACCCAATGAACCAAATACCTGTACACTTCGAAACAAAGGCGACTGCATACGCGCCTAGAAATCGCAAGCAGTATCCTGTATCCTCACTCTATGCAAAACAACCACCAGGCTGGTTGATGCCAAGCAAAAAAAAAACCAAAAAAAAACAAACGATTCATGCACAAATTTAGCTCATCAGCTGGCAGACCAAGGGAAACTGAAATAGTAATAAATAGATGAAACCCAAATTCTTGCAGTGCTCCAATCGCGACGGCAACGATTCAATCACTGTCGCCATATGTGGCTAGGCTCCTCTGCAGAGGGTGTTCAGTTAGGTGACAAAAGGGTGGTATATAAAGATTAGTGATGATTCAAGAGAAGGTAGCGAACGAGCTGGCTATATATGCACTTCCGCCT
>PNEN01001747.1:0-63386 GCA_002933655.1 Cercospora berteroae
AATGGTATAATCGCTCACCGCCATGCAGTGTAACACTGCACAAGCGTAACATTCTTCCCTATCCTGGTTTCGCGGCCGAAACAGATCGACGATCGTTTTCTTGGCACCTTCCCAACTTCTACTTCATGTGCTGGCATCCCACGTCCGTCGACCTTGGTCCAGCTCGACGAACTCCATCGCTCCACGAAATCCTCAAGCTCTTCTTCATGATGCGCAAAACATATCAGATAGCCCGTCTGGCTTCGCGTCGACTACCATGGCATCCTGACTGACGTCCTTACATCCTCAAATAGCCAGCCGCCACCAAACAACAAACACCCGAAGGAGACCACATAATTGCTGCGAAGTATAGCTACGGAAATCGATCCAACTGCCAGAGTAAGAGGAGGTATCAGAAGGCCTCAAGCTCCACATGACTCTCGGCACATACAACCCACCGGAACACGCCTGCGACCAACCGCAAGCTCAACAAGCCGAATGCCGTATCATTGAGGTTGAGCGAGCGCGGCACTCTCAACTTGGACCGTCACCGTGAAGCATGCGCGCCAGAATCGCATACCACCGCCAAAGAGCTGAAGCTGGCGACATCTCGGCGAGCTCCGAGTCGCGCAAGCACGAAGCACCGGCATAACCACGTCAGAGCTTTGGAAACGGATCGCAAGGAGGCTCTACTACTCAGCAGGATGCACGTAGATCCACACAGTCGCACGCAGCAAGACACGCGGATTGTTCAAATGCATGGCGTGGCTGTTCCAGCACGTCAACAACTGGAGCGTCCAAGCGCTTGCGAGATTCCACTGGCGACAGCATGCATTTCGACCCGGCTCTCGAAACGGCACCGCTTGGTTCAACCGCTGCCAGAACGAACAGAGGATACTCGCACCACTCAAAGGTTCCTTTGGACGATGCTTGACCGGTCATGGGCTTTACCAGTGCCCTCACGCTCACGCTGTCTCCCCAGGCTAGCACCAATCCCAGTCGACTAAGGGTCAGGCCTGGATGCCGCGCTGCAACGTTTCCTGCATGGTCGCGTTCACATTCCCAATTGCGGGCGCCAGGATCAAAGCCGGGCTTTGTGCGGACCTTGCCCTCGACTACACTTGACACCATTGATTCTTTTGCACGGCAGCGTTGACTGTGTTCAGAAGTAACTCGAGATATTCCTGTGGAAGAATTCGCCGGCGGCCGTAGCGGTGCGCCGGCGGCGCATCCGTGGGAGATGTCGTACATTGGCAGGCTCGGCCCCGAACTCGCCCGGGCCCATGTCCGGAGACTTCGAGACATCTTCGTACTGTGCATCGCAGTCAAGTCGCAGATGCCAACGGATCCGTGCGAATGCAATCAACAAACATCACGTCCAGTCATTCTCGTCACTGGAACCAGCATCAGGTCGGTGTTGGCGACAAGAACGCTTCCCATGGCCGGAGACGACCGGGAACCACATCGGAAGACATCGCTGCACGGATATTACTGTACCCAGTCGGGCAGCTATTGGCGATTTCCGACATTTTGTGCAAGGCTCTGTCTTTGTTGTGACTGCGCCGGACCCGAACGCTCAGTACTAATATGCTCAAGCGCTCTCGATTGTCGGTCTTCTGGAGTTAACGCGGATCGAAGACCAAAAAACACCTGTTGGAGTGGGCGCGAGAAACGACTCGCGCGTTGACCGCATGAGGAAATCGCCGCCTCGAAGTTCGAGCCTCGCAGCACCAGCTGCCCGAATGGAGCCCTATGAGTACCACATCATCCGCGGTACTTGCGCAATGCAATGCGGACAAGCTGTGCTGGGGTCGACCATCTCGACCAATACAATTGCTAATCTAGAAAGTTCCAATCAACCAGACTCTCGCGGGGAGGAAGACCCGCGGACACGTGCGTTTGCGCCTTCGAGGAAGGGTTCACGCAGGGCAAGAAGCCTTGCAGCACAAATTACAGCAAGCCGTTCCACCTCTTGTTGGCAACTTGCGACGAAATGGGCCCGAGGTAGGGGTCTTGGTAAGCAATGCCAAGCAACCCGAGCTCAGATCTCTATCCCAACCCGAGATGTTCTGAGAATCGGTGGCCTTCAAGTGGTCGCATTCTACAAACCGGAGCCGCAGCTCGGGGCCGCCTTGAGATCTCAGATACATGCGAGACACTCCTGGGGAACACGCGTGTTACAACGCGGTGTTGCTGGCATTCCTCAAAAACGGAGTGTGGGTCCGGGTAGGTGATGGACTATGCTCCGGTGATGAAGATTGTAGGTCACGACGTGATTTTTCCTCGAAATTCATTCTGCATGATCTCTATCGTATGCTGCATTTTCGCATACAGCCCAGTAAGAGTTCCTGAACTGGTGCCAAATGATGAAGCGGGACGGTCTGGACAAAGACGGGCAGTCTGAGAAGGTGAAGAAGACATTGCGTGGTACTGTGTTCCTGTGCCTCGTTGGGGAAACGATCACGCTAACTGATTCATTCATCTAGGGCGAGCTGAGAAAGCATGCGTACGGTGTCGAGCGAAGAAGCGCACTTGTGATGGCGGGAATCCGTGCCAACGGTGCAAAGAAAGCCACAGCGCTTGCTATTTCAGGTGAGTCCCATATCTGCCTCACGTCATGGCTCCGAAGCCGCCATCGGAAAACAGCTGACCATACCGACATAGCGACTGGCACTACACCGTTCCCTACCCTCGAGAGTATGTCGAGTACTTGGAAGAGCAACAAGAGCAGCTTTCAAACGGGCTCATGACATTGTACTCGATACTGAAGGAGTCGAATATCCAGACTGTACCCGCTCTACCCGACAAACCTGAGGCGCAGGACCTCTTGGCAGCACTGAAAGGGCTGAAGCTTGACACCAGATCCCAATCCGTGAGCAGCAGTCAACGGCAGGACGGGTCCCACATGCAGATGAATGAGGTGCCTATGGCAAGGCAACCTGACTATCGCCAGGAATCAGCACCTGTCCCACTTCATCATCACCCTGCAACATCACCGCTCCCACCTGCCTCCCTCTTCATGCCGCAATTGGCACCACCAGGCATGTCGTCGAACATTACATCACATGCCTCGAACCCTACGCCAGCACAATACGCTCCACCATACCGGCCATTTGATGCGCCGCATCCGCTACCGGCACACGTGCTCAGCCCACACTACCTGTCGTCGCAAACAATGCGACACGACTTCCTGCCGCACGGAGAGAATAGCGCGATGCGGATGTCGGAATCTTGGCAGCCCTCGCCGTCGTCGCTCACGCCCAGCTCCAATACTCCGCTGGACAACCGGTCGCACAACCCGACACCACTTGCCAGCACGCCAGGCCTGTTTGCCGACGGTCAGCACGAGGGCATGTACATGCAACACTACGCGCACCAGCACCTCTCGCAACCCTGGGCGTGGGACGCAGCAGCAATGCATGCGGGGCCTACGAGCAACAGTCATTACGATCCGCGAGTATTGAGCCCAGAGGCTATCGAGGCACGCGGAGACGTGGGGGCTCCGCACGAGTCCCAAGCTCCCTGCCAGCATGGATGATCCCGGTCGCGATACCCCAGAAGGTTGGCATGGCCGCGACTTGGGCACCACGCTGGCACGCCCGCAGGCGTTGTGTGGTCCTTTCGCGCGGTGTGAAGATAAAGACGCTCTCGGGCCGGCATCGTTAGGCGTTTTCTAGAACGATGCGCGGATGTAGTCGTGTCCGCCGACTCTGCACCCTCTGCAGTCCTCCTCCGCGCCCTCATGTCGTCGCCGGCCAAAATCACCAAGACGTCGCGCCCGCGCGCCCCGCGCTCCTGCATCCCGTGTGGCAAGAGGAAGGTCGGCTGTGACAAGGCAAGCACGCACCTGCAGCTGCCGTGAACGCCCGCTCATTCGGCTCGCAGGAACGACCGAACTGTGGACGATGTGTCCGCGCGGGCATCGCCTGCACCTACGCCGCCGCGCGCTCGCCGCCGGCCGCTCTCACCATGATCGGTGCGCCGCCGTCTACTTAACGCACTCACACGCCCGCCACACGACCTGACGCCGCCCCAGATGAGACGCCATCGCTCGCTTCCCGCGCCAGCCGCCTGTACGAACTCACGCACGCCGCCCCCGTCGCCGACCTCCCCATCCTCCCGCCCAGCAGTAGTAAGACGAGTGTGACAGATCTATGACCGACGGCCGCTGAGAATGGGATAGCAGCACGCAGCGACCGCAGCACGCCCACCGAACATGGCCCCGTCTGCGCACCGACACCATCCTCACCGTGCCGAGACGGCACCACGCCAACCAGAGACACGGGACATTTGTACGTAGGGCCACACACGAAGGGTCATTACATATCCAGTGCACATTTTGCCTTGATCAGCCAGGAAGTAAGCACAGCACCCGCATTGCAAACTGCTCCACAGCTCCGCAGATCTGACTGCCACAGGTTGCTGCGATCAATGACCTCCTTCGAGACCAAAAAGGCTACACTCGCGGTGGCCCTCCAGATTCCATGCGTGGACCTCTCGGCCAGACCTTTCCGGCCTCGCCTCCCCTCACTGCAACAAAGCTTGACTCAAATGGCTCCTCTGTTGCCAGCACCCCGCACGAATTGCCCGAACGAGAATTGTATGGGGACCTCTTTCCGAATATTCCCGCCTGGAACCCGCAAGACAACACGCTGCTGCAATCTCAAACCCCGTCCATCGATGAGATCTTGGCTGGCTTACCTACCAAAGAGCAAAGCGAAGTGCTAATATGGTCGTATATGGGAGGCTATCACGCCAAGAGGTCATTGTTCCATGGCCCATCATTCCTTGTCCAAGTCAGGAAGTTTCAACATTGGTCTGTCGCAGCCGGCTGCCAAAGTTCTGCACGTGTATTGACCCATTTGCAGGTACGATACGCGAGATCCGAACTATCAACTCAGTGTGCACTTCCTTTCGTTGCTCACTGCTGTGCTCTTCGCTGGATCAGTGGTGTGCCCTCGCTTCCGTCTACAAACCGTGTTCGGCAACATCAGTCGTGAAACACTGACATCAAGGCTGTATCGAAGAGCTGTGCGCGCCATCAGGTTGTCAGAATTCCCTCAATCGCCCTCGCTGCAGTCATTATCAGCTTTCATCATAGTTGACTCCACATGGCTACGAGAAGAACAGCCGCTGACATGTTGTTCATTCATCGGAGTTGCGACTCGAGTGGCCCAGATGTTGGGTGCGTTGCCTTGCATTCCATGGATGTTATCAGACTGACATTTATAGGCTTGCATCGAGAGGCCACCACATTTGGCCACTTCTCCAACGTCGATGTCCACATTCGGAGGCAAATATGGTGGTCCATAGTGTCTATTGACGCTCAGGTGGCGTTCGCTTCCGGTCTGCCTCCGATACTCGACTGCAGGTTATACAACGTACTGCCTGTGAGCGAGATCAGTGCTGCTGCCATCCGAGAGGACTTTGAGTCGCACGGCAATGCGAACAAGTCGGTCCTCGGCATCTTCATTGGAGGCCGCTTTGCCTTCTACAAAAGAGGCAACGAGATTCTGCATTTGCTGCACAGTAGTTTATTGTCAGAGAAGGACCTCGACCGCATTCTGGAGATCACACGAGCCATCAAGGAGGACATGGACTCTAGAACGGAGCAGATCCACCTGATCGAGAAGATGACTACGACTAGCGAGCCTTGCGACGGGACCGACATTGGCGCACTCCGTCAGACAGAGTCCAATGCAGCACTTGCGCAGTTCGCCAAGATGTTGTTCGCCTTATGGGCCGCAAAGCCATACTCTGTCATGTACGGCCCCATGCGGAGGCAGGGCTTGTTACCTGCACTGCGAAAGAAGCAGCCTGGGTGGGTATCCCCACCCACGTTCCTGTCACAGGCAGCTCGACTGACTTTTATCGACAGCGTCATTGTCTATTGCAGGGAGTACGTTCATCGCTTCCTTCGACTGGCCGAACGTCGCGATTTTCAACCATGGCACTGGTGCTGGCCTGGCCAACATCAACCTCTTCACAGCATCATGGCCTTGATCACCGACTTGGAAGACCACCCCAACGACCTAGAAGCTGTCGAGACAAGGAGACTTGTCGACCTCGCCATCTACAAATGCATCGGCTCCGATGACTGTGGCATCGTATCTCACGAAGACGGCAATCCTGATCCACGTCCGCTTCATCCGGGCGGAACGCAAGCCTGGCGGTTTCTCCGACGAGCTAGAGACAGGTACGTATCTTTGAGCTTACCCTCCCAGCCACACACATGACACGGCTGACTTTTCCACTTCAATTCAGAGCGTGGGAGATGGCCGGCCTCGATCCCTCGATTCTCACCTGTCCGGAATCGGTGCACGATATTCGCCTGAAAGGCGTGCCGGATGAAGATCGAGATGCCCAGGATCAACCTGATGGATGGCAAGATTATGCTTATGGTCCGATACCCCAGACTTATGCCGAGTGGTCATATCTGGGGCAGGCTACGGATCCCAATTTTGGTTTCATGAATGAATTGGAGTTGCAGTTTCCGCCTCCGACAGCGACGGCGGGAACGCATCCTGGGGTACCTGGTGGGGCGGTCGGTTGTTGATTAAAGATACCATATCGTTGTGCATTTGTGTTGGTCTTTTGATGCGGTTCATTCTGAAATGTGAGTTGTTCTCGGTGCAAGTGGCTGAGAAGAATGGATTTGGAGCTGCAAAGCGAGGGGAGAAGCTTTTGAGCTTGGGGACAGCATGGACTGGTTGCATCAGCGAGGAGTGATGGTAGCAGATTGTCAATGTTGAGATAGCAGCTTTATGGAACAAAGTCGTTCGCTGTTGTCAAATACAAGCACAACTTCCATGTGGTCAACACCGGTGGAACCTTTCCAGACATGCCGAACGTGGGTGAACTCGTATATTCGATCGCTGTTCAAACCAGAACATATATGTCTATGAAGGCAAGACTCTCTCTCGCTCTCTCTCATCTCCCGACTCTGCATGCAAATCACACCCCGACCCAATTTTCAGCAAGAACCGCATGCAATCCATCGAAAAAAGCAGACAACATCGCCCACTCTAATTATAATGATACGGCTGTCTGCACAACGGACACGTACTCGAATTACTGCTCCGGAACCACTTGAACAAACAAGCATTATGGAATGTATGCTTGCAAGTCGGACAGCGTTTCTTGGGTAATTCTTTGTGTTCGTTGACCATGGAGTAGCAAATTGCGCATTCGTCGTGGCCTTTGAGTGCGCCGGCGACGTTTTTGCGCCAGGAGGAGAGGGCGTCGATTATGCTTCCGTTCTGTGTTGAAGAAAGAGAAAGGGATGTTAGTGGGAGCGTTTGAGGGTGGGGTGGTTGAGGAGGGGAGGGATGTGGGACTTACGCTGAAAGTTATTGTTCCTTGACAATTGATGAGCCATGCTCGCCATTGTTGCTCGGAGACGGCGACGCGGTTGATGCCTTCCGGCTTTGCGCCTTGGAGGGGGTAGGCTTCTGGGAGGGCGATTTTCATGGCCATTGTTTGTTCGTCGATTTGGTAGGAGACGACGACTTCTTTGGCGCGTGGGTTGACTTTTACTGTCATGGCTTCGTAGTCCGGGTCGGATTTGACGGTTTTTTCGTTCCATTGGGAGACTTCTGATAGGCTTTGGTCGATTATCAAGGGACTGATGTATTTGGCTGTCCAGGCTTCGATGGTTTTGGGGGCTTGGCGGGATTTCATCTCGTTGTTGAGATAGTTCTTTACCAAACTTGGGAGGTGGAGGAGGGAGAGGCAGTAGAGATGAGTCAAGATCGACTGCGTCTCTTTCTCTGGGTTTGCTTCCAGTCCCGGTGAGTAGCTTTGGAGTTCGAAGTTTGATGCGTCTACAGGGTGGCCGCTGCTGAGTCGCAGCACATCAAAGCTCATCTCCAGAAGTCCATTGAGGTATCCATTCTCTTTCAGCTGTTCCACGTAATCGCTTTTGACGCGGAAGCTGGAGCCGCGGAAGTGATCGAAGACCAGTCGCCACCCATAGAGATATCCCTGCAGTGTGAGCGGAACTACCAGCTCGAAAGCATCCTCATCCAATGCATCCAGATCTGGAGCTTGCATGATTAGTGATAATAGCTCGTCAGGCAGGACAGCTTTGCGGTCTTCCAGCGCAGCATCCAGAGAGATTTGCTCTTGTGCTGTTGGAATATGCTTGTGAAGCAGGTCGAAGGCAGCATCTTGAAGCGCTTGGGATGGCGCACACAGCAGCGGAAAGAGCTCTTCAGTATCTTCGAGCGGCTTAGCTGGCAATTGTACGAGCTGACGGGCCAGCAGTTCATTTGTGGTCATCAGAGGTTGGTGCTGTGCATCTGGTACTTCAGTGCCGGCCTTGAGCAGTGAGATCAATCCTGCTCGAAGTGCTTCCTCGTTTTCTTTGAGGGCTTCAACAAGGTCATCATTGGGCTCCTCTTCTCTGCTCAGCTTGTTCAAAGCAGCATATAGTCTCAATGTACCATGGGAGACTAGGATCACTTCTTCTAGACTGGTCTGATCCCGCGGAGCATTGGCAGCGGACTGCCAGAATGACACCAGCACGCCAACGATTTGAGACCAGTGTTCGCCATACATGTCAGCCATAGCGGGCAACAATGAACCAAGCATCTTACATGTCTCAGCCTTGACCCTCAGTGAGGAGTCAGAGGACAGCCATGGTATGATGTGTTTGACAAGAAAGATTAGTCTCGGCTTCGCGATCGTGTCGACGATGTCCGGTTGTGTATGCAGGATCACGTTCAGCAATACAAGCTGATCTAGCGCTTTCTCCTCTTGCGACTCAAGTTGATTTTGGGTGAGGTCAGCAACGAGTTCGTTGCACATTCTCGTCAGGAATTGGCTCCCCTTCAGTGCCTGGGCGAAGCCGACAAGGTAAGAGATCAGCGCCACCGAGTCCTTTCCACCGCGTTTAGACCTGAGCTCCTCTTCGCTAGCTTTGGATTGCGCGTTGGTGGAGCCGTGTAGTTCGAATGCATTATCATGGGCTTTTGCGGCAGCTAGTGCAGCATAGTACGCCAATGGCGAGCCTTTGTGTGCCAACACCAAGGTATCGAAGGCAGCGAACAGATCCGCCTCATGTCTGCTCTGCGTGTTGTCACTCACGGAACTCCAGTATGTACGAAGCACCTCGTTGGCATCAACAACGAAAGTCATGACTTCCTGCTCGAGGTCGTGCGAGCTCTCCTCGCGCCAAAGAGCGTTCGCTCCTACAACGCTCGTTGCATCTTCCGCAAGAAGCACACAGATGTTCAACAGAGCCAGCACATTCGCTGCGTCCTGCTCCGGAAGTGTGGAAATCGAGACGGATTTCAGTATGCCAGCGAAGAAGATTGCAATCCTGAGCGCTTGTGATAGACCTTCGCTGTCGTACAAAGGTTTCGTGTCGATTTGTCTGGCCGGTAACAAATGCACTGCCCCACCAAGTGCGCTAAGTAGGGCGAGGGAGGCCTTTGGTGTGAATGCGACAGCGAGTATTGATTCCTTCCAGATCTCAATGCTAGGAAGCATTTCGTTGAGATTCTGCAAGTCCGTCTCGCCGCCAGAAATCTTCTTCGACAGTTCCAGCACTGTCTCGATCGTTAGAGAGGACGGCGAAGTCTTCTCCAGACTCTGCGTGATCAATGCATATTTCGATTCAGTCGTGGCCTCCGCGAAGGACGAGGTGAGCAGATTGGCTAACGTAGAAGCGGTCTCAGCAACAGAATCCGAGGCAGAGTCCTTCAGCTGAATGACAGCTGGTAACAACTGTTCACCGCTGGACGTCGACATGAAATTCCGGACAACAGATTCATTGGTCCTCGACAAATGCTCAATGCCTGACAGACCAGATTGTGCTTGCGACTCTTCAAGAGATAGTAGCTTGGTGAGTTCCATCAATACGCTTTCCGAAGTATCCTGTGAGACTACACCCAGCCGAAGCAGGTCCGCGATAGTGCTGTAGGCCATGCTATTGGTAGCAGCCTGCTCTTGCAGGAAGTTTTGTAGAGGGCCGCTCCCCTGTGCTACTGTTACTGCTGCTGGCGGAGTGTTTGCAGGGAACAGCGCATGCAATGCGTTCAGTCTCTCCTGGGAATTTGCGCCACTCTGCTCTTGTTCTAGAATGCTCTGCAATGCTGCCTCGAAAAGTGCAGCGAACTTCGAGTCATCCTGCAGCGCCAATAGGCAGCGCACAAGATGGCGTTGCGATGGACTCAGGATGATTCGTGGAAGTGTCTCCTCCACGAAACGGACTAAGGTCTCGTAATATGTCGGGTCGCGAAGCAAGTAAGATGCACAAGAACGCAGCTGCTGTTCGATGACAGCGGCAGCTCCCCATGGTTTGCCATTTCTGCTGTCGAGCAGAGCCACGCATTCGCGCAATATGTCCGTGTTGGCCTGGACAAAGCGGGCGATCAAGGACTCGGGAAACTTGTAATCATTGATGAAGAGCTCTCTTTGTACAATTGCCCAGCGCTCTCCGGTTGTTGCGACGTGCTTTTGACTTTTTTCGAAATCTTTCGATTGCTCCGGCTGCGACAACCTGGCGGTCTCAACTAGGCTTGCGGCCAGTTGCGGCCATTTCTGTTCCAGAACAGGTGGAAGTTGGTTGATCATGCCGACTTTGGATACAATGGAAGCAGGCTTCGGGCCTGAGATTGTCCACTTGTCAGTCGAAGAAGCTGGCTGCAGGTACTGCTGGACAGGGGGGATGGCGAAAGCTTCGAGTAGCTTCGTGGCATCCTCAACCGATGCTGTGCGGGTGACAATGTCGACAAGAGTGAAGTAGACCGGCCATGATGAAGAAGAATTGAAGCGCTCCTCTCTCTTGCAGATACCATATCGCGCAGACAACAGCAGGTCTGAGATATCATCGTACGCTTGTGGCAAGATTTCTTCTGGTAGTTTGCGTAATACTTCGGCCAGTCTATCCCAATACTGAGCTGGGCCAGCATATGAACCGTGCTTGAGGCATTGTCGCAATCGACCGAGTGCCGGCTTCTTCTTAGAGTAAGCCGTTGTCCACACGGAAGGGACATTGGTTGTCAGCGCATCCAGAGTCTCCACAAAACTTAGTGATGATCCCGTCTGGTCGGAGGCAAGACCCTCGTAAATGTACGCGCTAGAAACAGCACCCAAGTTTGTCTCGATCAGATCTGGCTCCTTTTGCAAACTCAGTTGAACCAGTTGATTTGCAGCTCTTCGAACATTCGAATCCGTATGACTGACAAATTCCCAAAACTTCTTATCGCTGAACAGAGCTTCGTATACATGCTTCTGCTTGTCCAGCTCCTCGGACGGGAGATTGTGCAGCAGACTTGAGGTCACCAGCAGAGCGGTGGATACCACACGAGCGTGTGTAGCTTTTGCATCATCTGCGCTGATGGAGCGCTCGTCGCTTAACGTCCAGACAGTTTCGTTGAGCGCAGCATCCTGACAGTACTGCAAGATCGATTCTTGAAATGTTTTGCGCAGACCGTTGATCTTCACTGGCGTGGGAAACACAGTAGTCAGGGCCTCTTCTGCGGTCTTCGCCACAGATCGGTCGTTGTCGAAAGTGCCTGCTAACCAAGGTCCAGTGATTGTTGACAACTGCTTCGCTATACGCTTGCCACATTTCACTGACAGCTGGCCGGTGTATTGATGAGCCAGCTGGCGAACTCGGCGCGCGGCGTCGATGGAGAGCCTTGGGTATTGCTTGACCCAGACTTCAATGATGGCATCTTCGACATCTTCCGTGGCAGACAGGGATACCTGGAGATCTTCGAGAGCCTTTGCTTTGGTCGTGCTGTCCTTTTTGGACAAATTCTTGAAAGCCACCACCACGCTCGAGTCTGATACTGCCGAGTAGTCTGTTGGTTCTTGAATGTACGAAAGAACCGAAGACTGGCCTGAGGCGAAAGCAGAGCTGCCAAATCCTCCAAAGCCGCCGCCAACCCGACCACTGCTGGCCTGCGACTTGAAACCCCGCTTGCTCATGACTGCGAGGAGCGCGGGGTGGTAGAGAAGTTTGCAAGATGCCGGGAGTGCTACATGCGCGCCCTTGCAAGGAGGAGTTTGTGGTGACGCGGAGCTGCAATAAAAGTCAAGAGGAGGCAAACTCCGGTGTCTCAATGTGCAAGCACTGTTTGTTGAATTTGTCCACCGATGACGCGGGTTTGATGACTGATAAGATTAGATCGTGGCGCGCGAGCTGTTGGGTGATGATACTCCACGTCCGGGGAGCGATGTTATATGAAGAAGCATTTCTGTATCGAGACCACAAATGGAATCCTTCGCAACCAGCACGGTGGGAGCAGATGTGAGCACGAGTAGCCACACAGCAAGAGCGACTTGCTGTCTTCGTCATGTCCTCAATTTTGTGACCAGGACAAAGGCACGCTAGGGCCGTGCCGTACCGCTCAGGCCGCCTTAGCGCGGCTGCCTTGCACGTTGGTGAATGTGCACCTTACATATCACTTCTCTCCATCCACACCCACATACAATCGAGAAGACATCAGATTCGAAGCATGCAAATATCGAGGCTCCACGCGACCATCGCATCCCACAGCATCGATTGCGCTGAACAGGACGCCGCGGAAGACAACGGCCTACGGCCAGGAGTGTTGGAAGCGGCGGCGCGACAGACTTCAGCAACAATCGCGCGCAGTTGCCCATCATGAAGTTTTTCATCGGAGACCTGCCGGTCCTCTTCCCGTACCCGAGAATTTATCCCGAGCAGTACAAATATATGTGTGATCTCAAACACACGCTGGACGCCGGCGGACATTGCGTCTTGGAGATGCCTTCGGGAACTGGAAAGACCGTCTCGCTGCTGTCCCTCATCGTGGCGTATCAGCAGCATTATCCCGAGCATAGGAAATTAATCTACTGCTCTCGTACCATGTCCGAGATCGAGAAAGCGCTCGCGGAACTGAAGGCTTTGATGAAGTACCGGACAGATCAGCTAGGCTACGAAGAGGACTTTCGAGGCCTGGGGTTGACAAGTCGAAAGAATCTGTGCCTTCATCCATCTGTCAAGCGTGAGAAAAGTGGCTCGGTCGTTGATGCACGATGTCGAAGTTTGACTGCTGGGTTCGTGAAGGAGAAGAAGGAGCGTGGCGAAGATGTCGATCTCTGCATCTATCATGACAACCTCGACCTTCTCGAGCCTCACAACCTCATCCCGCCTGGTGTCTGGACGCTTGACGGCATGCTGCGCTACGGAGAACAGCAAAAGCAATGCCCATATTTCACCGCGCGTCGCATGATGCCCTTCTGCAATGTCATCATCTACTCATACCATTACCTGCTCGACCCGAAAATCGCGGAGCGAGTATCCAGAGAACTTTCAAAAGACTGCATCGTAGTGTTCGATGAGGCGCACAACATCGACAACGTTTGCATTGAGTCTCTGAGCATTGATCTGACTGAGGATTCAATACGAAAGGCCGCCCGTGGTGCTGAGAATCTGGATCGCAAGATCAAAGAGATGAAAGACACAGATGCCGAGAAGCTGCAGAATGAGTACGCAAAATTGGTCGAAGGCCTCCGAGAAGCAGACACTGCTCGCGATGAAGGCGCATTCATGTCAAATCCTGCTTTGCCAGACGACTTGCTGAAGGAAGCGGTACCCGGTAATATTCGCAGAGCGGAGCACTTCACTGCGTTCTTGAAGCGCTTCATCGAGTACCTAAAAACGCGAATGAGGGCATTGCACGTGATCTCCGAAACACCACCCTCGTTCTTGCAACATCTGAAGGAACTCACGTTCATCGAGAAGAAGCCTCTGCGCTTCTGTGCGGAACGTCTGACTTCACTCGTGCGTACTTTGGAGCTTACCAATATCGAAGACTACCAGCCTCTTCAAGAGGTAGCAACCTTTGCGACTCTGGCGGCCACATACGACACAGGTTTCCTGCTAATATTGGAACCTTTCGAATCCGATACCGCGACTGTCGCTAATCCAGTTCTCCACTTTACATGTCTTGATGCTGCAATAGCCATCAAGCCAGTCTTTGAACGTTTCAGCTCAGTCATCATTACTTCCGGAACTATATCGCCTCTCGAGATGTACCCAAAGATGCTCGGATTCACCGCAGTCGTGCAAGAGTCCTATCCGATGACACTGGCGCGACGATCATTTCTGCCAATGATTGTAACTCGAGGCTCTGATCAGAACCAGATATCATCTGGCTTCCAGACACGAAGCGATCCCGCCAACATTCGAAATTACGGCAACTTGCTGATCGAGTTCTCCAAACTCACCCCAGACGGTCTCGTTGTCTTCTTCCCATCATACTTGTATATGGAGAATGTCATTTCCGCGTGGCAAACCATGGGCATCCTGGATCAGGTCTGGAAGAGCAAGCTCATTCTGGTCGAGACTCCCGATAGTCAGGAGACATCGCTGGCACTGGAGACCTACAGGACTGCTTGCAGCAATGGCAGAGGTGCAGTTTTGCTTTGTGTCGCTAGAGGAAAGGTATCCGAAGGCATCGATTTCGACCACCACTACGGCAGGACTGTGCTTTGCATTGGTGTTCCGTTCCAGTACACAGAGTCGCGTATCCTCAAAGCACGGCTAGAATTCTTGCGGGAGACGTACCGCATCCGTGAAAACGACTTCTTGTCCTTCGATGCCATGCGACATTGCGCACAATGCCTGGGACGCGTCTTGCGAGGCAAGGACGATTACGGTATCATGGTTATGGCCGACAAGCGATTCGGCAAGAAGCGTACTCAGTTGCCCAAATGGATCGCCAATGAACTCATGGAGAGCGATGCAAACATGTCTGTGGATCAAGCTGTTGCGGCCGCGAAGAAATTCCTCAAGCAGATGAGCAAGCCCTTTCCTGCTAAAATGCAGGATGGAATCAGTACGTGGAGCTACGAAGATCTTCAGGCTCATCAGGCGAAAATGGAGGCGGAAACGACGCGCGATGATTATCAGAATGGGGAGTATGATGGCGATCATCGGGTTCATGGCGATACCGTGATGGCTGAAGCTGAGGGACAAATCCGGGAACTTGACGATGACTTTGACATGAACGATGCGGACGAGAGTGCGATGCTTCAAGCGGCTGCTGATATCAACCCGAATGGTTCTGTGCCAGGCTAGTCCGCTGGTAGACCGAGCACAGCTTTGCATCCAAATTCTGGTTGGGCTGCGGCCAACATTCCTTGGACCCTTGACGCAGAAGTACTGCAATGGCTGAATATCCTCCCACAACCCTCACTCAGCAGTATACTCACATGTGGTACATTGCCGAGCTGGCTGGTTGAACGATCACACCCAAGCTCGACTCCAGCGACCGGTCAACCAGCAGTGAGCATCAGCTGGACGATCAGCAGCACCGCGTTGCTGCAGTGGCTCAGCAGCCTCTCGCATTCTGATCTCGGGAAGCTGCTTCCGATGACAGAGAATAGATTGGGTGCGCAATGCCCATTTGAAAATTGCGGACAATGGCTGCATCTACATCCTAAAGGCAACTTCCGGGACCTACGAAAACATTGGTGGCTGCATTTGGACCAGAAACCTTTTGCTTGCCCATGGCCCCGGTGCACGTACCGGGCGCGGCAGATCCGAGACGTGAAACGCCATATGGCCAAGGCAGTCCATGATTCTTCGGGCATGGAAATTGTGGGGATTAGCAAAAGAAAGAGGCATTCATCAGCATAATGACAAGAAACCCTCCTCGCATCTCTGACTTATGTAGCACGCCTAAGGCATTTTGTCTTCCAGAAGAAGCAGGGCGCAGAAGCCAACTCGCGTCGGAATCACAGTAAAAGTGGTATGTTTCCGGATTTCTGTTTTGGTGTTTGCAACTAGCGTGCCGAAGCAGATACAGCCGCCAAGCTTGGACATACTGAGTCAACCAACTAGAACTATGCATCTCGGCCACTTCTACACGCACATAGAATATGTTGAGCTCACGTGTCCAATGTCCTCTCTTCGTATTCTGCCTGCTGGCACTGCCAAACTGCCTCATTTTAGCAGAAGCAGCGAGTCAATGTCGATATCGTTGACGTCACGACAGAAGCGCCGTGTATTGTGACGTTCAAACTGCTAAGAAGTACCAGATAATGATGAGAGACGTCATTGAGAGCTGGCGTTGCATGTGAAGAAGGAACTGCCATTGAGCTTCGGACTTCTTTCTGTTCATTCTGGAAATTCGACGAATCCAGCACACCTTCACAGCAAGATCGAAATCCTGCCAAGACACTCCACAGGAATCAGCAATCATGGTTGGATCAAAGACACCGTATGTCCTATCATCCATCTAACGCTTCAGGCGATGAGATGAAATGCCATGAAACAACGGGAAAGCTAACCTCCAACGACAACAGAGGCGGCCAAGCAGCCAGCGAGAAATTCCAAAAACAGCAAGCTGAGAGTTCGTCCCTCCTCCCTACCACATCCACACATCTCACCCACCCAACAACCCTCTTCTACCACTGCTCTCCTATCCAACGACTCTCCTCTCTCTAACACTTTCTCTCTTCTACAGAAGAAGGTCTCGGCGCCCCATCCGCACCCGGAAAATCCTCCGGCACAGGAATCGCAGAAAACCCAGGCTATGCTCCTGTAGCTTCGGATTCGGGCTCGACGAATGTGGGAGTTGAAGCTGGGACGGATACGAAAGGAGAAAAGGGCATTAGTGGTGTGCCCGTGGGGTCTAGTGGTGAGGGGATTAATAGTGGGAATATGAGCGGTGGGGGGACGAGTTCGGGGAAGTAGAGGAGGCAGATGGGGAGTTGAAGGATGGACGGGAGGGGGATCGAGGTGGTTATGTGAAGGTGGAGAGACAAGGTAGTTGTATTAGGATCAATGCCAATGCAACTAGAGCGCGTGGCATACCTCCGGAAGGCGCCATGCCTTCTCCGACGGCGGGATTGAGCTCGTAGATTGGCAAAGTCGCTCTTTCAGCTAAAATTGATCAACATTCTATCTACCATCAACCTCTAACACCCAGGTAAGAGATCGTCCGAAACACTACTTACTAAAAACTGCAGCGAAAGCTTCCGCTGTAAGATTCTCCTTCGCCCAAGAATTATAATTATCTCTTGGCGCATCCGCCTCAACCAATTTCCACAACACATCAATCTTCTCGACCACCACATCCTTCTCCAGCGCTTTACTCCCCTTCGAAAACTCCAGCGTCTGCTCAAGTTGAGCCGGTCGACCCGCGCCCACAATAACAGCATCGCCCTTCTTCGCATCCAGCGCAGAATGGTATAGAATCCATCGATACGCCAGCCCTATACTCGTGTCCCCGATATCTTTCGCGATCGCCTGCCACTGCCTGAGAGCTTCCACCACGGAGGGTTTGTTGTACAATGCATTGTAGACGTGTCCGCTCATGTTCGAGATATCGGAGCGACCGGCTTCCGTAGACGTCGCGAGTTTTGAGGGGTTTTTTGCGAAGAGTCCGCCTGCGAGGGGGGAGTAGGCGTGGGATGAGAGGCCGAGTTCGCGGAGGAGGGGGAAGAGATCTTGTTCGATGGAACGCGCGAAGGCGTTGTAGTTGCCTTGGTAGACGGTCGGAACGATTCCGCCTGTAGATTTGGCGTAGGCGTGGATTTTTTTTAAGGACGTCGGAGGGTAGGTAGTTGGATAGGCCGAAACGGGCGAACTTGCCTTGACGGTGGAGTTCTTGAATCGTGTCTACGGTTTCCTCGATGGGTGTTTGATCGTCTGGTGTGTGGAGATAGTAGACGTCGACTTTTTTCGTTTTGAGGAGAGCGAGGGATTCGTCGATGCCGGTGGTGAGGTTGTCTCGAGATAGCGGTTTTGAAATCATGGAAGGTGATTTGGTGTCTACCACAAATGACTTGGAGGCTTCGATGTCTCCCAGACGCTTCTCGCTTTCCCCGTAGACTTTAGCAGTGTCGATGGTCTTGATGTTGTTCTTCTTGAGTATTTCTACATATCGCTGGAGTTCCTCGTCGGAAGCTTCGCCAACCTGGTGGGATCCGAAAATGATTTGAGGTGAAGACATGTTGGTGACTTGAAAGACAGCTGGTTGTTGCAGTTTGATTGTAGCTGATGATTGTAGAGTTGCTTTCATCTCCCAATTGTTTCCCACCTATCGACCTTGGGCACAATTCCATTCGAAGCACCAATGTCTCCCTTGGTAACCGGCCTCCACCTCTCCGAAATCCGATGGAACAGATTCAAAGCCTCATACATGTGGGGCAAGACCTACTACCTCCGACGAACGAAATTTATCCTATATCAAACGAGCACCTTACTGCTCGCTGCAGTCTCTGGGATCTCGAACGCCGCCGCCCAACAGATACATTGATCGACGCGACGATATCATCGAGCAAAATCCAACCCTCGACGTGCATGTGGACCAAATCATCGCCGTGCGTCTGATGACGACAGTCCTAGGGGGTGTGTTGGGGCTCTTGTTCGGCATGGCATTGCTGTTCGATCTGTAGTGGCCGGAGCGAAGAGAATCCAAGGTCATGTCTTTGGGCTGGAAGTGGAGCAGTTTGGCGGGAAGTATAGCACAATTCGCGGCAGCGCTCGCTGCCTCGATTATTGTTGCTACAGGTGAGGTTGAGATCAAGGGACCGGATCAAAGAGCTGTGGATGAGCAATTTGCAGCTTGGTTATGGTCAGAGTATCGAGAAAGCGGTACCGCGATTACAACTGTCGTTCTTGCTTGGTTTGGCTTTGCATGCGTCGCGTCCAGGTCTGTTTTAAGCATAAGTATAAGCCTGCAATCGCTGATAACTTTCTAGTACTGGTGTAATGTGGAAGAGCTATACTGTTAGTAGTAAGCACGGTCCGTTTGCTAATTGTAGAAGGCAAGAAATACTCCAGAACTAGAAGAACCGACAACAGGAGAGAGATGTATGTAAGAAACGTTGGTCCGATTGTTGCTGTTCGATAGAGGCTACGCAGCGACAGAGGCGGCTGTGCTTTTGGAGTAAATCAGCGTTTTCTTGCTACGTCGACGTGCATTCTGTTGCTCTGAGGAGACAAGATTTGAGACAGCCATAACGTCTTCTCTCATCTCCGCTTTTTGGTTGTTTGGGCCTACCATGGATGTTTGAACGTTGAAGCCTGGGGATCGAAGTCGAAAGTAGACGTCGATGGACCGAATGCCTGTATTTCCTTTTCCTTGGCTTCCATTTCTGTCTTTGGTGTGAGACGTTGGCAAGCTGGATCGATCAGTACAGAACAGACGTCTTCTCTGCTTCTGCATATAGGTGAGATGCTGACGTTGCACAAGATTGCGCAACATAAGCAACAGAGATCGGATGAGAGGCTTGCAGATCACATGCATACAGCACATGCATGCTTCCCCACCTACAGTCTTGGACTATTAGTCGGTGTACAGACACCAATCGCAACGAAATCTCATGTATCCTCGCAAACACGGTAGTCTGCAATGCAAAGCCGTTTTACCTGGCCTCCAGAATCCGAACTCCAGATTTGCACAATCCATGGTACAAAAATTTGCGCTATTTCCTTTCTATGTTTCGCAGCCGATCGGTTCATACAGTTTCTCGTGGACTTTTGGCGCGTTTCAGAATTCTTTGGTATGTGGTACGTACGACCGTCGTTATCGATACCGATCGACAATGCATAGCATAAGCGAACCCCCTTTGACGCTGTGGACCATGGGTTTGGGAATGTTGGGTTTACTGGGTTTGGAGAAGCGGCCGGGAGATGTGAGGAGATGGTTGCGGGAGAGAGAGACAGATGTAAAGTCAACTTGGTATGGCAGACGGCGGGGTGGCAGGGGTGGGGTGATGTCGTTGTGGTGTTTGCCGGTGATGCTGGAGATCGGGAAACGGAAGGAAGGCTGGAGGGGTTCAGTCTGAGTTGGGGAAAGAACAAATGAGAAATTGTGGGGAAGGAACTTCATGATGTGTGTGATGGGGCTCATTGAATGAGCAAGAGTTTTCTTTGACGTACTGTCTATCACGTATTTGCAGTAGCAGTATCGCAAGCAGCTTCGGCGAAGTCAACGAGGTGCGCAATGGCGTAGCTTTCCAACTTCAGATTCGGCCACCATTGCCCCCAATAATACCATATGCGATAGTAAAGAGTGTCGCAATACCAAATGCAGTATTCGATTCGATCCATCATTATTATGTACAGCTCTCAGCCGCTGCAGCTCTCAGTAATCGTAGAGCTTTCCCCTCTCCCGTAACGCCTGTGTTTTCTCCTTCGCCCAGTTTCCACATTCCAATCCAATAAAACAGAATAGTCCGAAGTCGCCGCTTCGTTACAAAAGGTGGTATCGAGCAATACAATGCTTCTGAGGAATCGCCGGCTGGGTAGAGGTTCGAGAAGGCAAGACTAAGGTTTCTTTCAAGTAAATACAAAATTTTGGGGGGTGGCAAATGTCGTTGAGATTCGTTGGTGTGAAGGGCGACGCATCGTCGAGTCATGTCAAGGCCTGCTTGGGCATGATGTCGACGTCGCATGCGGGCATCATCCCCGCCGGTCGCCGTAGAGGGAAGCAGGTCTTGATGAGCTTCTTGATGGTGGTGGGACAGTGGGTACGTTGGAGTCGGCAACGCGGAATGTTCGGTCGCCGGTCTTGGACTTGGTCGCTGAGGCCTTGAAAGCGTTGGTGAAGTCTTCGACGGAGAAGCTGTCGTTGCGTGGGATGGTGGTGCGCGAGGCTGGTTCGGGCATCATGTCGGTCATTTTCTTGGTGGATGTGGGTTGTTTGGTGGAGGGTATGGTTGATGGAGACGTCTTGAAGACTGGAGTGCCGAGGCTTGATATGTGGTGGTAGAGTGGGCTGGACTGGAGTTGCAGTGGGCAGCAGGGTCAAGTATATGTATGTCGGCGAGGGCTGTGTCTGGCAGCAAGAGTGGACGTGGGAGAGTGATGACGGAAGGAGAGCGGTTCCCAGAAATGGGCGAGGAAGGCGTTTGATTAAGTACCTGGTCGTCGCAAAACCCGCCGCGTGCGTTTGACAGAGACGTGCATCCGGGATGGGCAGGATCTGGAGCGCGGCGCCCGGGACGAGTGTCGACCACGTCGCGTGTCAGTGGGTGGCGCTGGCCAGTAGGATCGCCGCCCCCGGCGGGCAGACGAAAGACGAGTCGCCGTGGCAGAGGATGAGAATTTCCGTGGGCAGCCGGCTGTGGGCAACGAGACAGCGCATCTCACCGCCAGATGGCGCCCTGTGCGGATCAGCGATGCGAGCCCTTCTCGAACAAATGGGAGCGCTATCGTGCACACCGCACCCCTGCAGCGAGCAACACACACGCATTCCCCCGTCTGTGTGCTCCCGTAGACTGTGTTGCGCTGCTGCGATGCTGGGTGTGTGGTGCAACTGCATCCTTCACTCGCTGCTCTCCGCAACCCACACGCACTTGGCGCAGCCCCATGGCCTGAGTGCCGCTCATTCCCCCGCCAAGCCGTCACATGCGACGCGATTGTGATGGCGCGCTTCTCCGTGCTGCTCTCATCATCGTCTCCCACACTGCTGGCCAGCAGGCTTGACGAGATGAAGGGTGCACCCAACCGCGGAATCGAGCCAAACCCCGGAACGTCCTCCCCTCCCACTTCCTCCTCCGCAGCCCGCCCGCAGATGGGACGAACCCAATCTCGGGACATCCGCGTTTAGCGTTGCGCTGCGGTGTGCTCCCCGACTCTGCTTCCGTGGATGCCGCCACGGGGAAGCGCGCAACCGAAGGGATGGTGCCTGCGAGCCTGCCTCGCGGTGCCGGCACGCACAAAATGGGCGGAATGGCACTTGATGATCGACAGGACCGGACGACGCGCTGCTGGGCCGCTTCACCCCCCTGATCTGCGGCCACCACTCCGCCGCGCGACACGACGCATCGCATCTTCATATCGCGCCAACTGCCAAACCAAAACGCTCCTGCAACGTTGCGTGCCTGACAGTCTGCATGGCCAAACAAGTAGAGCAGAGCAGGCAACGGCAGGGGAGCAGGCTTCATTCCCGCACCCGCATCGTACGCCCTCCTCCAGACAAACCCCTCAACTATATTGCACACTCTCTCCTCCTCCGCAAACGGGCGTGCGTGCCTTGGTCATCGAGAACGGTCGGGTCGTACAATGCCCACGGGTTGCTCCAGAACCGAGATTGGCTCGGGTGCTGGGTTTCAGCTGTGTTCGACTCTGCTACCCCAGACTCGCTCTTATACATCTCACGACTCTTCCTGATCGGCAATCATCGACGCACCGACAACACGACGCTGCTCGCGCCCGACACGGCCCGACGTTCGCCATCGGGCGGTCACCGTCACGTCTCTGTGCTGGACGCTCACCTCCATTTGCACTCTCCCGCTTCCTGCTGCCACCCCTCCGACCTGATGCATCCTCGCGAGCCGCATGCCCACCTTTTCCGCAAAAGCCACGGACCTGTGCCGACCGCGTTCGCACAAACAGCTGATGCGCAGAACTGGGTCAGACTTCGGCCTATTCGCAAAAGACTCTTCGGGCTCATCTTCCCCAGACTCCCGTCAGAGGATCTTCCTTGCACTGATGGTTTCCGTTGCATAATACATCGGGCTGACAACAGCAAGCGTGTTCGGTGCCTGAGCCTCTCCTGTCCATCAGCCCAGGCACTCCGAGTCTGCCGCTGTCAGAACACTCCGGCCCGGTCGTGCGTCCGATGGTCGATGAGTCGGCAGACACAACTCCCGAAAGCCTCCTCTCGGCACGCGAAATGGCATGACTACTGACTTGGATATTGCTTGTCGCTATAGCTTCAGCACCGCCTGCCAGAACATCGGAGTCTAAGCACAATTTCTCAGCAGCCTGTGATATCTCCTCGATGGCACTCTCGAGCATCTCCGTGAATACGGCCTCGTGTAGCACATGCTCGCGCAATCTTTTCGATCTTCCGTCATATCGATCTCGGATGTGTTTGGGAGGGTTGGGGATTCGCCTCATCAAATGCCAGGGCGGCTGCTGGGCGCAGTGGTGGCGCGTGGCTGTGAGACCAGATCTCGCAAATCATGCTTCGCGTCGCCACACGATCCATCCTGATGCGTTGTACAATCCCCAAAATGACGATGCTGTGCTGTCGCAAACTTGGAAGTTTGCGCGCTGCATGTTTCCAGTCACAGCCACCGATCAGGCGACCAGTCGTTCGATTAACCTCAGGCACATCCCATCGCTGGCACCGATGACATCGTGTCTCACCAAAGTCTTGGTATGAGGAGAACAACACATGCCTTCAATACTGCTTGTGAGGAGTATGCGAATGTCGCTGAGACGCTTACACAGTTCAACAGATCGCATACCGCACAACGTCATGACGAGATGGAGGCTCAATGCCACGATCGATACAACGAACATGCAAGAATACGTAGCGCTATAGCGTATGCTACTTGGCATCAAGCTCTGCAGGATTACGATACGTCGGCAACTCGACCGCTTGCGACTGGTTCCATCCCGTGTGAGCATGTTCAGGACATGCGCCTCCCATCTCTGAGACTGCATGTTCGTTCGGCGCCTCGACAGAGTACTGGCGCGCGTCTTTGTTCTTACTTTCTTCCTGGCCACCATTCAGTTCAGCCATACCGGTATGGCTTCTGCGCTTCTTCCTGATCACGAAGAACCACACCGCTGCCCCGATCAGAGCAAGACCAAGGACAACACCGATCACGATTCCCGCAATCGCACCTCCACTGATCCCCCCATCACCTTCACTGTCATCGACTACTCCCTCTGTCGCATTGCCAGCCGCAGGTCCTCCAACATTCCCAGTCACATTTCCACCCACAGGTATACCTATCGAGGCTGCTGCTTCCGCCGCATCCGGTATCGGCAAACTTCCCTCAGTCAAATTCTTCGCTCTCCCGCACGACATGAAAGCCTTGGACGACCCCAGCGTCACCGGCCGATCCTCATTCGCAATCGGCATAAAAGCCGTAATCAGCGGCACCACCAAATAATTCGCCGCAAAGTAATTGAACAACGTGTTCTCTCCGAATTGCGTCCACATCAAACTATAATTTCCCCCTCCTCCTCCTCCTCCGCTCACGTCATCTTCCAGCATACAACTCGATTCTTGAACGAGAGAATCTTCTCCTGTCAATGGTCCTCCCAAAGCAGGCGTTCCGCCGAAGATTGTATATGGTGCTGCACCGGTCGAGTTGAAGAATGGTTTACAACTTTTGGGGAAATTTTGCGTTAGATCGCGAGCGAGTTCATTGCAGACGTTTGGCAATGAACTTGAATTTAGGCCTGTGGGGAGGCCTGTGATTCGAGCGGAATAGAGATTCGTCAAGTCGATCATCTCCCGCACACAGGTCTCATCCATTGTCGCGATACAATCTCCTGTGTCATTCTGTCCTTTGAATGCGGCGGTGAGAGCTAATCCGCCTGGAAAGAGATAGCATGCATCGTAGCCCAAAGCGTTGGAGTCGGAATAATTCTGATTTCCGGGATTGAACCACAGCGAGAGTTCGACGCGAGGGGAGGAGGAAAGGGAGGTGCTGGTGTTGGATTGGAAGACTGTGCCGGCCCAGGTTAGGGGGATGTTGGCGTCTGTTACGTAGGGTGAGAAGGGGTAGAAGCCGGTGCTGTTGGCGAGGGAGAAGGTTTTGTTGCAGAGTTGGTTGGAGAGGGTGCTGCCGCCTGAGGGGGAGGAGCCGGGGGCGCCGGAGAGGAGTTGGGCGAGGGTTGTTGTTGGGGTGAGGGTGGTGGTGAGGAGGAGGAGGAGGTTGTGGTGGGATGCGCGTGGTTGTCGCATTGTGAGGGTGGAGGTCGACGCGACGCGCTCTTTCCCAATGTTCGTTACGGCGGTGTTCTGCGCTGGACCCCGCTCTTCCCGCTCTCAAGATCGCACTCGCACTAGTCGCGACGTCGAACTTCAGCTTCACTCCTCCTTCGGTCGACCGACTTTCACCAGCAGCAGCCAAAATGAAAAGCGAACGACAAAAGCACGAATCTCCCAGCCGCCGCGGCTCGGAGACTTTATCACAATCTGCCATGTCCAAACTACCGCAGTAGTAGTAGGGCTAACTGCTGCTACTGCTACTTCTCAACTCAGTTCATCCTTCTGTGCTTCGAGCGACAGCATCACGGCGCTAAATGTCCCAATCGGTACTTGGTGGCTACAGCTCTCAACTTTAAAGCTTCGAAGTTGCCGTGCGGGCGATCTTGGGTTATGTCAGCATTTGGCTAGCTGTTTTGGGGAACATGTGCGGGTGGCTGTTATGCTGGTTTTGAGGTTGGGGTGGATAGGTGGGAGGGTGCGGGTGGCTTTAAGCCACGCAAGGCTGAGATTCGAAGATACGGGATGGAGAACTTCTGACACTCACGACATGTCACCAAGTACTGATGACTACAGACGCATTTCACGAGACGCTTGATGGAACATGAACCATACGAGCAGCCACATGCTATTCACTCGACCGAAGACGGGCTTCACATTGGAAGTCCTGTTACTGGCGGATAGGCCCAGCCTATCTTGCCAAGGCGCCTCAGCCTTGCGGCAAGTCGCCATGCATGATTGTATACTGCGATCATTCGCTCAGCCAGTCGCAGTGGGATACAATGCCTCCGCACGCCAAGTGGGCTTGCAGGTCACCGAGGCCAACATCCACTGTTAAAGACCGCCTTCCGCCTCGCCACCATCATTCTGCGATCTCCTCGCTACGGACGCTGCTCAATCCATTACCATGTCTACGTCTCACAATGTCCGCCGGAAGCCGATAGGATCTCCGAGTATTGAGGAACCCGCTTCGACTGAGGCTCAGTTGAGTTTGCTTCCCCATCACGACAGCGAAGACGCCTTCCGTAAGGAACGGAGTCTGGTGTCCGGCGAGACAAAGGTCTCTAGTGCACCCAAAGCAAATGACTGCTACCGTCAGTCATCGCAGAGCCTACGAAAGCGGCGGCGATTTTGGCAACCGATATCTACTTGGTGGCAAGAGGCGCTGGCAATAGTGTGGTTGCTGGGCTCATTAGTTGCTTCATTCGCAACATTATACCCATACCAAGGCAAGCCAATACCCGAATGGCGGTACTCAATCACGATTGGTGCCCTTTTATCGTTATATTCTGTCATTCTGAGACTGGCCGCTACTTTCCTGCTGTCACAGGGGATCGCTCAGCTGAAGTGGCAATGGTTCAACAACGGGCCAAAACCTTTACACGATATGGTCCTGCATGACAACGCATCTCGTGGACCGATGGGCGCTTTTGGACTGTTATATAGGCTTGCTTTACCAGTCACCTGGCAATGGTTGGGCTGCGTGCTTGCTGTAGTCGCACTGCTGGTCGGACCATTCACTCAACAGATCCTACAATACGAGACATGCGCTGTGCTGGACCCTGTAGCCGCGGCGCTCGTCACGCGGACTTCAGCGTTCATGGGCAAAACCAAGGCAAACACTATTGGCATCGACACTGATGGATACCTTTCCTTCCAGGAGCAAGCTTCATTTATGGCCGGGCTTTATTCGCCAGGTACCGTGGTCAGCTCCTGTAGCTCTGGCAATTGTACTTTCGCGCCGTACACCACTATGGGCTAGTGCAGCAGTTGCACAGATTTGTCCCCTCACGTTCAGATTAAGAAAGTGTCAAATCTAACAGATGATTATAGTGTCTTCGACGTGGTAGGGAATGTTACAACCACAAGCCTTGTTTTGGAATTCGATGACGACGTTTCTCGCAGCCGTAGTAAGACTACGCTAGAGGCAAACTACACAAGCTGGGATCTTGTGACTGGTGGGAGTACCATCGATCAGTGCGTAGCCACTGGCGCGATGTCAGGTGGCTCTTATACGCTACTGATTCCTCTCGCGGAACGACCTCGGGATCTCAATACTGGCAGCGCTCCAGCTGAATGTACATATGCGACCAATGCAAAGTCATGGCGTTGTCAGGGCTATGGTGCTGCGAGCTGCTCCATTACCCCCTGCTTGAGAACATATAACTCGACGATTACGAACGGTGTATTGCATGAGCAACTCATTGGTTTGGAAACTGAGATATTGAAGGCCACTCCCGGAATTTGGCACGGCAGTGCCGATGCGTTTGAGCGCTACACCTGGCTCGACAGCTACACTGCTGTACAGGCGGCTCTGAGCCTGTCGTGTGTCAATGAAGATGATCGCGCAATGCTACGCAATCGTGGCTACGACTTGAGCACAGAGGATACATGGCTACCCTACAACCTCACCGATAAGGCAACTTTCTGGGAGTATGTCCGGGAGCCCAATTCTGACAGCCCGAACATCGCTCTCATGGAGCGCGGATTCATCGACCGTGGTTGTCTTTATGTCTTTCCGTATGACTTCACGCCTTACTTACGCAAGTTTCTGGGAGAGCTGCATTCGGGCGAGCTTATCGGCAGCGGAAGTTTCCTCGCTACAAAGGCTATGGCCGGTATGAACGGCTCCCAGATACTACAATCGGTTTGGAACTATGGCTATTTCAGTCTAGAACGTACAGCGTCACTCTTTGACAACATGACGCTATCTCTCTCGAAGTACCTCAGAACCAATCCTGGAACACCTTCGAGAGCGACACATGTTCGCGAAGACTGGTCAGACGACAGTTCCATCACCGAGCATGACGATGACTACATCGACGTCACCACATTCTACCTGCCAGCAATTGGACAAGCCTGGACCACGAAAACTTGCGCTCGCATACGATGGCCCTGGCTAATCCTGCCCGCAATCGTCACCATATTCACTCTTGTCTTCTATGTGGGTGTCCTAATCAGTGCTCTCGCCCTTCCCGAAGATGTTCGAACATGGAAGACTTCGCCCCTGCCCTTTATGTTCTACGGTCCAGGTGGAACAGACGAATTTCGACAACAAGAGTGGTTCAAGGCCACTTCGCAACATGTGGACGATATGGATGCTGCGGCACGCAAAATACATCTGAAATTGGATCGCGATGAAACTGGACTGGCCTTTTTCAGGAAGCGAGGGGCAGTCATCGACGCTGAGAGGAGTTCTTTGACTTCGGGATCGGATGCTGTGCTGTAACGTAGCGCAAAATGGATCAAAAGCTGACCATTTTCGAAGAATATGCAATCTTGTGCGGAACACTCCCATTTCTACCAACACCTTCCTGCAATAAGTTCCCAACATCCACCGACCCATCAGAAGTGATGATCAAAATGAAGAAGAGGCTCCACGTTCCACAAGAAGCTCGTTCCCAAAACTTCATCCCGATCCCCAGCAGAAAGCCCCAGGTGCGCCCTCAGTAATACAGCAATCATTGAAGGCTCCCGAGTCGAGGCAATTGTCGCCACCTCCACTGCACTATGATCATTGAGCATGTATCAGCTTGAGGTCATCAGGTCATCTCACAGAGCACATCCCAATTCTAGGAAGCTTTATCTCAAGACGAAACGAACCTGATGATTTGGACCAGGGAAATTAGAATTCCAGCAGGTGTCAACAGTGCCCTTGCCGCCTTGACAGCAGAAGAATGTTGCTCTGTTTCGCAGAGTTAGACTTTTGGTATGATCTGTGGGGGTTTCTCAGAAGCTGAAGTTTGATATTGCTTACCGATACCATTGAGGACCTGTTCCGCTGGGGTCTTGACATTTGCAGTTGTAGCCTGCTGTGGCCCTGGAGGAGAGAGTCTGGGTCAGCGTCTTGTGGCTGGATAAATCGTTGGAGTGCACATACTGTTGTCCGAAGAGAGACACCAGAAAGGTGGCCACTGCGAGTGTAGATTTCATGGTGCTGGTGGGTTGGAGTGAACAAGTTGTCGACTGGTTGGAGCTATAAAGGATGTGTAGAAAGCTGATGGATGGCATCTCGTAGATTTGCTGCACTGAGCTGATATTTATGTCCGTCCCAGGGCTCTCGCTCACGGAGTGGTATGATTCCTTTTCTTCGGCTTCCTGGCTTGACGGGAAATTGCCGTATACGGATGTTGTCTCAGCCTTGTGCGGGCGGTGAAGTCAGTGATGGCTCTCCAGACACTACGACAACGAGAATAGCAACGACTTGAGTTGACTTCAATCTCGCTTGAGCAATGTCAACGGCGGTGGCGTCCTGGGCGATATCGTGAAGTCACAGCCGGGGGTGAAGTTCTGTCCGTCCAATTCGGGAGTGATACGATTGCACTTCGGTTGATTTGCTATCATTGCATTGCAGCATCGATGCTCCAGGTCTGGCGCGAATTTCC
Organism: Cercospora berteroae; assembly: GCA_002933655.1. NCBI lineage: Eukaryota > Fungi > Ascomycota > Dothideomycetes > Mycosphaerellales > Mycosphaerellaceae > Cercospora > Cercospora berteroae. Next base: position 29,039 of record PNEN01001747.1, read on the forward strand.
TCTCCGCTTGGGCATCAGGGTTGGGTGGCACCAGGCCTTGCTCACAATGTTTCTACATGTAGATGGAGGTAGACAGTGCATCACCTGAAACTCGACACGGTAGACAGAGTGAAGTCGGGAACCGATGTGATGGCGAGAAGCCTCCAGTTCTAGACCTTCCGACTTCTGCTCATTCCAAAATATCAAGCTATTGATTCCTTGGCTTCGCGAGAGCTCCGGGTTCTCATGTGACTACGCAAGGGGAAAGTCAACTACGGAGCGCACATGTGGTTCGTCGAATAGAGCTTGATTCGCTGGACGCAAGCTTAATCGGACTTCACGATGGTGTTCCCCAGATTTCCAGGGGCTTTCTAACTCACCATGGATGCCGCGCAGATTGTTAGGTACGTACATTCGTCTCCATATGGAACATCATCAAAGCATTACACTTACACTAACAAAGGTCTTGTGATCCATTAAAAGTCGACGGTAGTCAATTGGAGCGTGACATTCACTATGCTGTGCTACTCACGGCACATCTTCTAGCACTCGCGATAGTGCCCTACTGAGTGTACCAAGAAGAGCACTACGCAGGCACTAACGAAGGAATACGAACTCACATCTCGTTCCACGCACTGTCGAAGCCATATGAAGCAACACAGGCAACTGAATGCGAAATGACCATCTCTACGGCGGATTTCAGCTCATTGCGGCCATGGCACCAGATACCAGAGCCACGAGACCGTTCACGAACGGCGAGATTATCCCTTATCGACAGCGAGTAATGCAGCGCTGGTTGAGAATAAATATGACCGTTCGACAGCACAAATGGAATATCATAAACTAACAACAACTTCCACTTTCTTCCCACAACAACAACAACAATAACAACACCACATCTTGCTCAAAATGAAGTTTTTGGCGCTCAATTCCCTCCTTGCAGGCTTGGCATTTGCCTCGCCCTCCCCAAAACTGGACGACCATATCATCGAGCGAGGAGAAGCTTACGAACGCTTGGGCAATATCCTGAACGCCCGGGATTGCGTCTACACCAAGTCCGAGTGCACTGTACGATAACATATCCCTTCATTCCTCCTTCTCAACCAAGATATCTGGGAGATTTCCTCTTCGACTGATATGATGGAACAGGGCTTGATAGGACCACTGCCGGTAATACTTCTCTTGCCTCATGGGCATTTTTAACCCTTTCCAACTCACCCCTCAATCATGCTTCTCCTACCGAGCTGTAGCTGATCACTTCACTCGTTCTAGCAATGCGTCCATTTCGACGCCCCCTTGGGCTGCTGCGAATCGGACTAGTGTAATACTAGATACATAGTCTGCGATATATGTCTTTGCCCGACCCACCGCCGAGAATACCAAAGTAGGAGGTTACTTATATAGTATTTTGCCGTAATAGAAAGCAGGATCTTGGGCCGGCGGAAATGTTCCTACGCCAGATTTTGTAAGTAATTAGATTTATCAACTTTCTTCCTCCCTAAAGAAGAGAGGAATATTTCATATATAGTAGGCTTGCTAACAATGTGGAATAGGGTAATGCTTGCTTGTGCGTCGTTCCTTGCGACGGTTAAAGCGGATAGTACTCGTTGTTTATAAGCTGGAATCTGGATTTGGGTTAACCGCGAAGTATGCTGTTATAGCTAGAGGATGGATATCGAGCAGTATTTTATCGTTGTTGGAATGTCAAATCTAGACCTCTGAACCCAAGCACGAAGACCACAGTTCAGTCCATCTCAATTCTTGGCCCGTTGTAATGCTTCCCCGCATGCGCAACCCAATTTCCAGTACCAATGACTCCAACAACTGCAAGCACAACCGCCGCATAATCTGGGAAATCACCACAATTAGCCCTCACTCACGATCAAAGCAACAGAGCCATATTGAGAATACTCACTCATTGTCGTCCCCGTAACAGGCACCGCACCAGGAAAACAGAAAAATACCAACTCAAATACCGCACCGACCACAGTCCCCACATTCGCCGTCCAACCCACCACTTCTGGTACCCAAAATTGCCTCTTTGTCGGCAAAACCTCTTCACTCCTTCCCCTCCACAATAGGCACGCACAGGGAATGCCAAAGGATAGCATTTGTAAGATGATGCTCGTGTTAATCAATGATGTGAATGCTGTGGGCGAGCCCAAGTAAATGCAACCCGCGGCGAAGACGCAGATGGCGTTGAAGAGCAGGGCGTAGACTGGGACTTGGAGTGACGGCGAGATCTGACCGAAGTGAGAGGAGAAGAGAAGGCCGTTGTCGCGGCCAAAGGCGTGTACGAGGCGAGAGGTAGTTTGTTGCATGGCGGTGACCACGAAAAAGAGGATGAGGATCAGGGCGACGAGGAAGATTGTTGCTGCAGCAGAGGAGCGGAGGGCTTGGCGCCAGAGGGTGTAGATTGGCATTCTGTTGATCAAAATTTAGCATGGTTGGAGATTTGTTCAAGCACGGTATGCAGTCCGCGTGCATTAGTGGGAAATACGTACGTAGTATTGACCAGATCCTCCAGGTCACTGATACCATAGCACATTGCCACGGAGAACACGAATCCGGTTATGAAGCCAATGGCGACTGTGACCATCAGCGCGCGAGGAACAGCAGTTCGTGAGTTGGTGCACGTCTCAGCCAAATGCAGGGTCGCATCAATGCCAGCGTACATAAAGCACGGTGTAGACAAGCCAGTGAGGAACGCGACAGCAGAAGGCCAGCCGGTGTTGTTCTCAAATGTGGCCCAGACGTATTCCGAGCTTTGCTTGTCCGACACGGCGAGCACGGCGATGGAGATTGCGACGAAGGCGGATAGAGTGAGGTAGACTGCGTAGCATTAGTGCGCCCATACGTCGAAATATGGGGCCGTTGTGCTCACATCCGATATCGTGAACCCGTGGTGTGAACCGCATGACGAAGATGTTGTAAAGAAGTAGTACGAAGTTGATGGCTTGGTAGACCTAGAGAATCGTTAGTAACATCATATTGTCGACCGCCCGAGACACGTATCGATCGCTCCAACAACCGTAATCCTTCACAACGTCCTTCGATCCCACACGTGCACATCGACTCAAACTCACCAAAAAATAATGCCACCCCTCCGGCACGAAACCCCCAACATAAAATCCCGGCACAGCCAAAATCATCTGCGCCCCCAACAACGTCGCCGAAGCCGTCAACGCCACCCACGAAGCCGTCGCCACAATCCCACAGGAATACGACACCCCTCTCGCCCACTTCTTCGGCGCCACAATCGACGCAAAATGATACTGACCGCCAGCCGTAGGATAAACCGAAGCCAGTTCCGCCAAAGACACAGCGACACAAGCGTAGAAGAACAATGCGAAGAATGTGCCATAGATGATATTCACGGGTCCTCCGGCGGAGACTGCAATGGCGAGGCTTGATGCGATTGCGACCCAGCTGTTGCAGATGTTGAAGCCTACGGCGACCATTGTCAAGGCACCGAGGTCCTTGCGTTGGGTATGAGCATCTTGGAGGATTTCCTGGGTTTGGCCATCTTGGATTGAATAGGCTACTTCCAATTGAGGCCAGGATTTGTCTTCGTTGGAGGGTCCTTCGCTTGGGATTTTTCCTAATGGGATTGTTAACTTGTGTGCTCCTAGATCAGAGGACATCCGATTGTCGTCTTACCCTTGAGAACGTCCTTCGCCATGATGTCGTACGCGCCTGCCGGACCAGGGTGTTGCGTCTGTGCTATAGTTCAGTGGGGCAGCAGGTAGTGATCGATGCGTAAGTATGATTGATGCAATCCAGTATGCAAATCCTCAAGATCGAAACGTCAAAGACAAAACCTGCCTCCTGGCGGATCGCATCAAGCTTATAGCTCCCACCCAGCTCCAACCCAGCTTCTCCTCTTATCAACTCTCATCGCCAACAAAGCTACTGACTCGTTGATCGTTTATCTCAAGAGTCGCAAGCGAACAGATAACTTCTCCGCATCCAACGCTACGCCGACCCAGACCCAAAAAGCCCGCTGAACCCAATTCGGCAAAAAGAGTGAGTGCTTCAACAGACTTCGCACTAACTTGACCCTCGAAAAGCTGCATTCTTGTCTGCCGGGCGGTAGCCGTACACGGCCTTGATAGTCGATTCTCTTTTCGTCGTGCGATTGGTTGATAGCATGAATGGAGCATCGATGTCCCAAAAGAGCAATATTGGTGAGATGAGCGGAGCCCATTGTCATGGTGTCTTTTTTCTTGTCCAGAGGCTGAAGCGGTCTGTTCAGATTTCACCCCTTCGAACATCTTCTTCTCTCCAGTGACAATTGCTCCGCACATACTTCAACCCAGCATGACTTCTCGCGATGGCTACCAGTGGACTGAAAAGTCCGGTCTTGTCCAGGGCGTTCCCAGCATCGGAGTGATCCACCCACCGAGCAATATCGGCCAGAAACAAGAGCAATATGATGTTATTGTAGTCGGAGCAGGCTATTGCGGCCTAACAGCAGCGCGGGACGCTGCATTAAGTGGTGAAGACGATCATGATCTGGTTGCACGCAAGCAATCTTACTAACTCCTTGCAACCTAGGTCTCAAAGTCCTCCTCCTCGAAGGTCGAGATCGAATCGGCGGACGTTCTTGGTCATCGAACATTGAAGGATACCCATTCGAAATGGGTGGAACCTGGGTTTCTTGGGGACAGCCACACGTCTGGCGCGAGATCTCCCGGTACAATATGCGTCAAGAGCTGGAGTTGTCGTATGATTCACGAAGGGTGTTGATCACTTTACTCTCACATCTCAAGATGGCAGCCGGAATATGAGCCACGAAGAGGAGGTGCGTTGTGTCTTGCGAAAGCTGATGAAGGGGAAGTTTGCTGATTTCAGTGTAGGACAAACTCATGCAATCAGCATTGGAGAAATTCGTCAACGTAGACGGTAATCTCGGCAAGACCGTGATGCCATTCCCGCACGACGAGTTCCACAACCCCGAGGTGAAGCAGTTCGACAAGCTCTCCGTTGCAGACCGCATGGTCCAGATCAAAAATCAGCTCTCACCAGACGAGTACACGGCAGTCCTCAGCTTCGTTATGCTATGCAGCGCCAGCACGCCAGAGAAGACAAGCTTCTACGAGTTCCTGCACTGGTGGGCGCTCTGCAATTTCTCGTACGAGTATCTCGTCAAATACAAATTCCGTGGTGGCCAGTCCAGCTTCGCGATCAAATTCTTCCAGGAAGCAGTGGAGACTGGAAGACTCTCTTATGCCTTCAACTCGCCAGTCGCCAGCATCACTCAGAACCAGCAGAGAGTAGAAGTTCGCACGCGCGCTGGAGATGTTTACCACGCCGCCCGACTGATCTCAGCTGTACCGCTGAATGTGCTGAACGATATTACGTTCTCTCCGCCCTTGGCTCAAGGCAAAAAGACTGCTGCTACCACTGGACATGTGAATAAGTGTGTCAAGGTTCATGCTGAATGCCGGGGTTCCGAGTTGCGATCATGGACTGGAGTGAACTATCCGAACGGCCAGCTCCCCTACGCCCTGAGAGATGGGACCACTCCGAATGGCAATCCTCATGTTGTAGCATTTGGTGCCGATCATAATCGATTGACGCCGGATAAAGACATCGAAGTGACGAAGCAAGCCTTGCAAGATCTGACCAAGATGGAGCTGGAGCGCGTGGTATGTTCATCATCATCCTCGACGTCTGAGAAATTGACTGATCTCTTTAGGTCTTCCATAACTGGGCTGATGACGAGTTTGCAAAGGGTGCCTGGTTCTTCTCCCCTCCAGGCTTGGTAACAGAAAGTCTTGACGACATGCGAGCAAGACAAGGGAACATCTTCTTTGCGAGCTCTGATTGGGCCGTGGGCTGGCGGAGCTTCATCGACGGTGCAATTGAGGAAGGTACCCGAGCAGCGTTCAATGTGATCCAAGACCTGAAGGCGAGGAAGGGCAGCAGTCCGATCAAAAGTGTCTTATAAAGAGGCAGTCTTGGGACGTGAATAATCATAGCCACATCTCCAGCTGGTCATTCAAGTTTTCACATCGGAAGTACCGGTCTCAAAGTCCCAAGTTCCAAGTTCCAGCCTCCGTCGGGAAAATCTTGCCAGATACGCTCCAAGCTCTCCAAAGCGGCCAGTATGTTATTCATCCTCGTCTTCTGATATATCTCGCGAAGCTTGACTTCAAAGTAATGTCGGTCCGCAAGAAGAGTACTGCTCGCAGCAGCAATAGAGTATGCCCACACAAGACAATGCATGCCTGGCGTGTCAATGCCGATCTGCTCAGTCAAAGATCGCACACATGCCACTTTTGATTGGATTTGATCTCGGCTGGATAGTGTTGCCTTTTCCAACAGATAGATGTCTCTTGCTAGTTCGATTGCGTGCGAGGACAAATCGAACGCTGGCAAAGATACCGTCCTGCTCGACGAAGTCCCATGGAGTACTATCCCGTACTCTCAGTCCCGTCTGGAGGGCATGCATCGTCTTGAAATGCCATTGGTAACCTGGCAGACCGAACCAATATAGACTCGACTTCCCCCTCGCTCGCGCCGGTTCGTGAGCGAGGAGCATCACTTTCTCCGACCCCAGTACCTCGCTCGCTGGAGGCTGGTCGCGTGCGCTTCCTCGACGACCGTTTCGCCCCATCAACAAACCTCCACTGACACCCCATCCCACTGCACTCCCGCCCTTTCGTCGCGCACTTCTGACACACCGGAGCATGTAAATCGCAAGTAATGCAACGTTTGGAGCATTGTCTGCATCCGGTTCGCATGACTCCCTTCTATGCGACGCATTGACGCAGCTGGCTGGAGAGGATCTCGCGTGTTGTGTGGGGTTGGGAAAAGATGATGTCGACAGCAGAGCATGGAGAGGTGGAATTGGAAAGCAAGCTGCCAGCTTCTTAGCGCGTTCCGCTCTTGCCGACAGATCGGGATTTTGATGGGCTTCTGATCAATTTGTGATTGACACACAGCAGACAGTCATCAATCGACACTGAATTAATATGTGCAGCCCAAGTAGCTGTTTTCTCGAAACAAATTCTCCGCAAATCTTCTTCCATGAAATTTTCCAACCGATCCTCCTTTTTACAGCCACGTTCAGTCGTATCACATGTCTGTCCTCCAGAACCTAATCCACTAAAACACAATGCCAGAAGGACTCATCCCATTCCACGCAAGTTGCTGCGGCGTGAACGCCATGCTCGGATCGAATTGCGAGAAGCCATCATTAGACATGTCATCAATATGATCCAGCATACTGCTTCCTGCGATCGAGTTGTTGTTCTCCACAGCGAAGTCTCCGACCGCACCCAGATCCAGCCAGCTGAATTGGTTGATCGAAGGAGGTGCCGTGTCCAGTGGCATAGCCTCCGTCCCACCACGGACAGGTGGCAGTCCCGGTACGCCGTTCTGCGCAGGAACAGACTTTGGGCCATCGCTAGGCTCCGCGATGCTGCCACGACCAGCGGGTGGCTTTCTCCAGAGCAGGCGCACGAGTCGGGAGTATCGGTCGCCAACATCGTTGGGACAGGCGCTCGACTTTTGCAAACAGTCCATGGTGTCGCTGATCAGCCGTTTGACGGACCCTCGGGTATCGCCAGCCATGACACCCGTTGATCGCGCCTTGTACAGGAACACAGCCGAGTAGATGACGTACAGATAGTAGCGGAGTGGCATATATCGGAACGTTTCCTGGGGATCGACGAAGCTGCAGAATGTGCTGAGGAGAGCCTTCGCAGCATCTATTGCGTCGTAGATGAATCGTGCATCGGGTGTGGCAGCAACGTCGGCGAATGGGTAGGGAACAGGTCGGTTCGGTTGGCCGTTCTCCATGGCGTCCTTCATCTTCTGTGTTAGGCGATTGAGTGTGGCCTACACGCAGTCAGTTTCGAGCCTCGATGCGATGACCGGAAGCACTCACCTGATATGCAAAAGCATTGACGTATAGTCGTAGGTACTCATACGACAAGATGAGGCTCGCTTTCAGCGGCGGTGAGCATGTGAAGGTTCCCCACGATTCGTTCCAGTGTCTGAGCGCGACTCTGAAATCGTCAATATACTTGACATACTCGCCGCCAAAGTTGAGCTGATTTGAACGACTCTTTGTCGCATACAGCACATCGTGCGCGTTGCTGAACAGCTGCGTCAGTTCCAAATTCGCCTGATAGATGGCTGCAAAGTCGTCGTGTCTGTGCAATCGCGGTTGCAGACTGGGAAAGTCTTGCGCGCGCAGTGCCGTCATTGGGCCCGGTCCTCGGGACCAGAACGCTTTTCCTATCCTCACGGACACTTGTCGATCACTCATGTAGCAACTCGCCCACGCGAGGCGTTTACGGTTCAGGTCGGCAGACTGCGATTCGCTTTCGGCGCGAAAGCCTGTCCTGTCGATGCCGAGGAGGTATCCCAGACGAATGGCGGTGCCCACATACATCCACGCAGCGCAGTCTTCCTCGCCGCGACCGATCGCAGGCGTGGATTGCGGCCGTCGAGGAACCCATTCTGCTAGAATGAGCATCGCTTCCACAGCCTCGACGGAGCCCGAGCCACTGTATACCAGATTCGCGACAAGTGATTGCATGTGAGCCGAGCAGTCATCATGCACTCGCCACCAGTCCTTCTCGTCCTTGGAGGCGACGGTCAATATGGCGGCAAGTAGATGAGGCTCTGTGGCAGCGATGGTGGGTAGATTACTTGGATCCATCGCCGCTGGGTTGGCCAACGGAAAGAATGGGTGATATTTGTCTTCATAGCTAGAAGATGATCAGCACTGGCGGAGTCGCAACGTGCAATGTTCATCACATACCGGTACAGCAACGCGTGGATCATGTCCACGCTGAGCTTGCCCTCCCTGAGCGGTGGGTAATCGATGTGATTACTGGGGGTGAGCGGTTGGCCCGAGCGGGAGCCATCTTGCGGCTGGCTGCTGTGACGCGCAACAAGAGGTTGTGGTGGTCGTCCGTATGCTCCGGCGTGCATGGGGGGCAGTTGATTGCTCCCCGAATCGCGCTCGGCGACGTGGGCGAGGAACTCCAGAGCATCGGCGGGGTTTTGCAGGTCTGTGGAAGCGACAGTGTCATCGACGCTCATCTTCGCCGTCGGCGTGACGGCGCCATCATGATTTTGCAAGGGCGGGAGCGTGCTCGCATCTGGGTTTCGGGAGCTCCAGCTCGGGAGGCGCTGCTGGCGTGGCTGCTGCAGACTTGGGTCCCGGACATGCTGCTGATCCGTCCTCGGCGGAGGCGGTACGGCCTGAGGCCTGACGAGGCGTTCTATGCCGCCTGGTGGTCCGGGGAGAGCGTGTGGGGAGGGAGCTGGAGTGGTATTTGCAACATCCGCAGTCCCCCGTTTCACCCGCCGGCCACCACGTCGTGAGCCTCCGAGGATGCACTCATGCTGCTCGCGAATGCAGCGTTCGCAGGGCGGGCGTCCGGGTTCTCCACTGCTGTAGCTGTTCGCATCGTGTCAGGCACCGCTCGCAGACAGACCGTTGCGGCGCACGAGAGACGCCGTCCAACCGCGGGCAATGCACTCGCCCGCATGATCGGGAGCGTCGCGCATGTGCAGATGCGGTCGGCTGTGGACGGCATTGCGTGGGGAAGGGGTGCAACGCCACGTCGCCGGCCGTGCTGCACATGAGACAGGAATTGGCAGACTTACAGGTCGCATCGTGACTTGCGCTGGCGACAGTGCAGACACGCCCTGTACGTGCGCTTCTCGCGCTCCGACTTGGGGCCGCCTCGCCGGGGCTTCGTGGCGGAGGCCGTGGCGGTGCTGGTGTTGGCGGCATCGGCACTGTCGCTTCCGCTATCGTGCTCCTCGTGCTGCTCGTGCTGCTCCATGGCCGGGTGGAGTCTGCTGCGTCGCACGCGGGAGCCGGCTGACGGCGATTGGCAGTATGGAACCGTGGCTCCGTGGTGGGTGCGTCGTTCGATCGCCGACCGCGTGGCGGAAGTGGTGTGCTGGCGGAACTGGACGGCTCCCGGGGAATGGAAGGGAGAAGAGGAGGAGCAAAGAATGCGCCCGGCAGACTGACCGTCGTGCCCTCCCCGCGTGCCGTGCCCACGCAAACCACGCACGACGATGCAACACCAACACCAGGCAGCGACCGGCGCGATCGCGAGCGCCCCCCGACGGGCATCGAGCATGGGTCCGGCAGCGACGCGGGATCTCCCGCGCCCCAACTCGATCCGGTCCGCCAGGAATCTTCGCGCCCCTCCCACACCACCACGCCGCCATTTCCCCCCCATCACCAATCCCGTCGCATCGTCATCCATCGCAGCTGATGTGCGTGACGCGTACAAACAGCGGAATGTGCAGCAAGAAATCCACGTCCAAGTCGTTCATGCACGTTCGCAGCGGGACGACACGAAACAAGCGAGCAGGGGACGACAATGGCTGCGGCACGGCACAAGCAGGCCTCTGCACTCTCGGTTCATACCACGGCCTCATGTCGTGACACGGCAGCTTCCGTCGACGCGGAATGGCCCTCCTACACTGCAATCTTCATATTGGCCAACAACGCTCCCTGCACGTCATCGCTGACCTTGACGACCCAGAACTTGCTCTCGTTCAGCAAGAACAACTCGCCTGTGCGCCCAAAGCAAAAGTTCGCGACACCGCCCTGCACCTTGATCTTCCCGATCAGACTGCCTCCAGGGGTCCAGACGTGCACTCCATCGCCGCATCCGGAGTAGACGTTGCCTTCCAAGTCGCATTTGATGCCGTCCGGGATACCTGAGTTCGTCATCAGTCTGAGCGAACATCGGGGAATGGCAACGCAAGGTGCGAGAGACGAACCTTCATCCGCCATTGCGAACACCCGCCTGTTGGCCAGAAAATGCGAGCCATGCCGGTCGATCACATCGAATGCATATCTGGGATCGCATCAGTCTCCGACGAGTGCCTGCACACTCGATCGCCACGTGGAAGACGTACATGTGCGATGCACGCGTCAGATCCGTCGTGCCATCTCCATGGATCCAGTCTGTATCCGTCACATAGAGCGTCTGCTCGTCGGGGGAAAAGCACAATCCATTCGGCCGACCAAAGCCATCAGCCACGACTCGGATATCCCCAGACGCAGGATCAAATCGGTACACTTGGCAAGGGAGCTGCGGCTCTGGACGGAAACCTTGCTCATGGCCATAGATGGGATCGGTAAACCAGATGGACCCATCAGTGTGGATGACGACATCGTTCACGCTCGTGAAGCGGCGATGGTGGTACGAGGACAGCAGCGTCGTGGTCGCATAAGGCGGGCTCGGCTCCATGAGGACCAAGCCACCGGAAGTGTCCACATGGCCTTGGTCGCAGAAGAGGACTCCGCCGTGGTAGTTGATGCCGCCATTTCCCATGGAGATGTCGGTCGGGAGCTCTTCGTACTGCCATTTGCCGCTGCTTGCATCTCTGCTCAATTTGCCGATTTTGATCGTCTTGCCTGCAGGCGTGTCGAGACCATTGCTAGTAATGTATACTGCATCTTGGTCAGGAATGTAGACTCCGGCTTCGTGCGCGAACGGCCAGTCCTTCTCGACGGCCACTTCGATGGACGGCTTCTCTCCGAGAATCTGCAGAAATTTGTCATGATACACTGCAAAGTGAGCTTCATCGAACTCTCGCTGAGCCACAGCTTCCGCATGAATGCATCGCTGTTCACGACTGATGCGCTATGTTCAGAAGTCAGAAATGCCTCAGGCACGACGGCGAATGAAACTCACCTTGCAATTGGCTGGCAGGCTACTCATCTTGCTGACGTTGACAATTTCCAATAGCCCGAAAACCTACATGTGGCAGAGGGCAAGAAATAGTGACGAGATGCGCAAAGAGCAGTCGTGCTCCAAAGCCGTCAAATACCGGGCGTGTAGTGGGCCATGTGTCGTCGCCGACGCGCGATGCACGATACCCACTGGCGTCAAAGCTTGACTCCAGACCTTAATCCCCACGGGTGATGTTTTGAGCTAACCCTGCTAGCGCCTAGACCTGGGTTTAATAACACATGGCACGACGATGGTCCTTTGACAGAGGATAAAGGCGCCCACTTCCCCCCGGGCGTACGAGATTGCGAATTTTGCGGAGTGTTCTTCTTACAAGTGTCCAACTTGCTCTTCTGGAGGCCGGTACCAAACACCTTTCCCACATCATGGTCCACGTCGCGTAGACTTGAAGTTGATCACCACCACCAGGATCTAGATCGGGCTCTCGGGGTTCCAGAAGGCAATTTTATTATTGGACGTCTCTTCTCCAGGATATCGACTCCATCATATCATCATACCACAGCTTCCATCTTCCACGAAAGAAGTCGACCACAATCCAGCAGTTCGACTGCTCCCTCATCGAAGATGCTCCAACTCGAGGGCAGAGCCCTCATGTTGACGGTGACATCGCTCACCTGTCTCAGTTTCTTCCTCATCGGCTACGGTACCAATCCACCAACCCCTCTCCTCCACCAATCCCCAATACTAACACCTCCTCACAGACAACGGCCTCATGGGCGGCCTCGTAAACACCCCCGCCTTCGACAGCACCTTCAACATCACCACAAAGACCTCCTACGGCACAAACATGATCGCCCTCATCGTCGCCATCTACGAAATCGGCTGTTTCATCGGCGCCGTCATCACATCTTTCATCGGCGAATCCCTCGGACGCCGAAAATCCATTTTTATCGGCGTCATCATCATGATTATCGGCGCTCTCTTACAAGCTACGGCTTACACTAAAGCTCATATGATTATTGCGAGAATTGTGAGTGGGGTGGGGATGGGTGCGATTAATTCTACTGCGCCGGTTATGATGGCGGAATTTGCGCCGAAGGCGACGAGGGGGATTTATGTTTGTGCGCAGTTGAGTTGTTTGAATTTTGGGATCATGTTGGTTTATTGGATTGATTATGCTTTTGGACGGATTCCTGGAGGATCAAGTTTCGTTTGGCGAACCCCCGTCATTTTACAATGCGTTTTCTTGGTTCCCATGTTGGCGATCATCATGATCGTTCCCGAGACGCCTCGATGGTTGATTTCGCATCATCGCGGAGAAGAAGGGTTGGATGTGATTAGGAGGTTGAATAAGGGGAAGATGAGTGAGGAGGCGATTGAGAGGACTTATCAGGAGATTTCGAATGTGGTGGCTTATGAGGCGAGTATTGGAGCTGGCACCTGGAGCGACCTACTCAAGGATGATGATATTCAGAGCAGGAGGAGGTTTTTGATTGCGTGTGCCGTGCAGATTTTCCAGCAGTTGGGTGAGTCTTCCACATCCCTTTCACATCATCACATTCCCATTCTTCGATGTTCCCATGCTGACTGACTATTTTTTCCGCAGGCGGCATCAACGCCCTCATCTACTACTCCAACACCCTCTTCCAAGACTCCCTCAACTTCTCCCCCAACTTCTCCGCCCTCATGTCCGGCATCCTCAACACCTGGTTCTTCGCCGCCTCTTTCATCCCCTGGTTCCTCATCGACCGTATCGGCCGTCGACCACTCTTCCTCAGCATGATTTCCCTCATGGCAGCCGTCATGGTCGTGCAGACAGGCCTCATCTGGAACGTCCAAAACAACACTTCCATCGCCACGGCTTGTGGAGCAGGCGCCGCTGCGATGTTGTTCATTTTCCAGGGAGCGTTTACGATTGGTTTTCAGGCTACTGTTTGGGTTTATCCTTCGGAGATTTTGCCGCTCAAATTGCGTCAACGAGGCTCCGCGGTCTCTACAGCGTGTAACTGGATTTGCAACTTCATGATCGTGTACATCACCCCTCCCGCCATCCGCAACATTGGCTACCGAACCTACATCATCTTCGCCGTAAGTCATTCCCCCATCTCCAACTCCACCCCTCATCTTCCTTATTTATCTAACATGTTCTTTCATAGGTCCTCAACGCAACCTGGGTCCCCATCATCTACCTCTTCTTCCCCGAAACCAAAGGCCTCGCACTCGAAGACGTCGATCGCCTCTTTGCGACATCCGACGCCGCGCAAAGACAAATGAGTATGATAATCGATGACTCCAAGAACGAGGGAGATGTGGAGCAGATTGCGGATATTGGAGGATTGAAGAAATGAATGTGATGTATGAGAAATGCTTTTGAGTCTATCGTGACGATACATGTTATACAAGTATCTTTGTAATATGAAAGCAAAATCAAACCTGTCTACAGAAGACATCTTCCACTCTTGGCTTTCATCTTGAGTCCTCACAGAGAAGGGTCGAATTTCAGTTCAGCCAAGTCAGTGGATCCCGTCGAAATTCCATCTGTCTGTTGCGCTTCTTCGCACTCGCAAAATGGCTCTCGGGCATGCCATGGAGAAATGCTAAGATCGACGTCTAAAATACTCTCACAGCTCAGGAAATGAAAAAGAGCAATGTACACTATACATACATACAACAAAAAACAGCGCCAACATGCCAGTTGGTCAGAGCATCTTCTTCGCTCGCCCCACCGCATTGTCCCACTTCCCTACACTGCCCTACCAAACAACGCCTACGCTTTGCTGTGCTTTCCTTGGCAGCCCGATGCAAACAGATCCCAAAACTCGAACTTGACAGCTCAAACCATCCTCGACAACCTCCCCACCCCAATCATAGCCCCAGCCTTCCTCCTCTCATAAAACTTCCTCCCCTCATCAACCCACAAAACCACACTCGCCAACGCAATCAACCTCACCAAATCCATCAAACTCAAAGCCTCCGTCTGGAAAACCGATTGCAAAGGCGGGAAATAAATCACCATTGCCTGTCCAATCAGAGAGCCCAGAACAGCATAAGTGAACATGACATTGCCTTCTTGTCCTTGCGCGGCATTCTTCCCAGTCCAATGTGCAGGCAGTAAGGGGACTTCGCCGCGGAGGACGGAGCGATTGGCGGAGCGACAGGATAGGGCGTTGAACATGTCGAAGAGGACGAATTGGGTGAAAGTTAGAGTTGTGTCTCGTGCGCTGACGGAGTGTGCGGCGAGGTCTTCGGCTGTGAGGTTCGAGACGTAGGTGTATAGTGTGCCGATGAGGATGACGACTGCGGATTGGAGAACGCGGCGGATGAGGCGAGGCGTGAGGACGCGAGCGTCGCGAGGTCGAGGAGGTTGTGTCAGGAGCGCTGGGTCGACTGGTTCGACGCCGAGAGATTGCGCGGGTGGGCCGTCCATAATAATATCTGGGTCATGTCGTCAGTAAAGGTGCTGCATGTAGGTGAAGTCGGTGTACTCACTGATCCAAAGAATTTGCATGGCATTAAGAGGGTTCTTCCATCCCCCGAGAGAACTGAGCATGACCAACCCGAGTGCTGCAATACTCGTTGACAATTGGAACGTAATGAAATTCTGAATGTTGTAGAAAATGCCCTTGCCTTCTTCAATGGCGTTGAGAATCGTGCTGAAATCGTCGTCTGTGAGGATCATGTCGGCCGCTTCTTTGGCCACGTCTGTGCCTAGTTTGCCCATGGAAATTCCAATGTCTGCTTTCTTGAGTGCTGGCGCATCGTTGACGCCGTCGCCGGTCATGGCAACGACATCTCCTCGACTTTGGAGAGCGCTAATGATCTTGAGCTTGTGCTCAGGCGATGTTCGTGCGAAGATGGAGATCCTGCTCATCGCATCTGCGAGGTCGGCTTCACTCATCTGATCGATTTGATCCCCTCGCAACACTGGCGAGCCGATAGCTGAGTTCAGGTTGACAGGCATGCCTAGCTTTTTGGCAATTGCGACTGCAGTCGTCTCGGCATCTCCAGTGATCATGATCACTTTGACACCGCCAGCCATGAGTCGGCGGATCGATCTATCCACTCCCTTGCGAGGAGGATCTGACATGCCGATCAGGCCACCGAAACAGAGTCCAGAGTACATTTCTTCGCCATTCTGTGCAGGCTTTCCCGAGCCTGGAGTTGAAGAGCGACTGCTCACACTCACGTCTCTGCTGACATTGCGACTGGGGAAGTTCCGCAATCGGACGGGACCTGAAGCGAATGCCAGGACACGCAGTCCTTCTTCGGCCATTTCTCGCGCTGCAGTGTCGACTTCCTGCTTGCGCTTGTCGTCGAGCACCACCTCACCCTGGCTGGAGATATACGTGTCGCATCTGGTGATGACACGCTCAAGGGCGCCCTTCACATATGCTGTATTATTACCATCGGAGCCTTCCAATATCACACCCATCCATTTTCGCTCGCTAGAGAATGGTACTTCGTGTTTCCGATCTCCGAGACGACCACGCACATCATCCTCGTGAAAGTGATCGAGCAGGTCCAGCAGTGCAACATCGGTCGGTTGCCCTGCCCATCTACTTTTAGCATTCGCAAGATCGTCCTGACCGCCTGTGTTGGCAAGCACGGCAGCGCTTGCCGCGGTGATTTGACCATGAGTGTGCGTGTTTAGTCGGCCATTGTTGACGATATTAGCACTTCGTAGAACTGCCTGCGTAGTGGCGGCATTCGGCGCATCTGCTCTGACTTTGTCGACCTCCTGCGGCTTGCTATCCCCGAAACTCCACATTCGCGTGGCCGTCATATGATTCTGCGTCAAGGTGCCTGTTTTGTCGGAGCAGACGACGTTGACTGATCCCAAAGTCTCTACCGAGGGTAGTCTGCGCACAATCGCATTTCTCCTGCTCATTCGCAGCACACCCAGCGCGAGTGTTACTGTGACGATGATCGGAAGACCTTCGGGAATGGCCGCAACAGCCAGAGAAACACCGATTTGGAAAAGCTCCAAGAACTTCCTCCCTCGCCAAAGTCCCACAAGCATGATGAGAGAAATGACTCCAAAGGACATGTAGCTCAGCTCCTTGCCCAAGCGATCCATGCTCTCCTGTAGGGGTGTCCGTGGGGACTCAATCTCTGCCAACGATGCGCTGATTGCACCAAACTCTGTGTCGCCTCCGGTGCTAATGACAATACCTTGCCCGTATCCTGACCTCACCAGAGTCCCTTGGAAAGCGATATTGTGTTGATCCGTCAACCTGATCTCCCCGCTTCGAAGCAGAGTGCTCGGATCTGTACTGCCATTTGCGTATGCGACAGGCCCCAGAGTTTCGGCATTCTTCGACACCGGCTCATTCTCGCCCGTCAAATTACTTTCATCAATGCTGAGGTCCGCAGCATGTGTGATGCGAATATCTGCAGGTATCCTGTCTCCCGTGTGGAACAACACCAGATCACCAGTCACCAGCTGCGAGGCTGAAATGGTGGTGCTCGCTTTTGTAGCCTTCTCTTCGCTGTCAGAATCTCCATCCTCTAAAGCCGGCGCGGTCGTGCCCCGAATCACATGCGCGTAATGTGGAACCAGCTGATTCAAAGCCTCCAAGCTCTTCTCACTTCGATACTCCTGCACAAATGCTACACTCACGACAATCGTCACAGCAATTGCAATCGACAGCGCATCGTCGTAGTTGCCCATCACGGCCGAGATGGCAGCACTTGCCAACAACAGCAAAATGAGCGTCTCCTTGAACTGCTTGACGAAGCGCAACCATAGCGGCTCTGGCTCCTCCCCTGGTAGCTCATTCGGTCCTTGAACATGCAATCGTGTACTAGCCTCTCCTGGGTGCAAGCCATTCGACAGCGAAGTGGCATGCCGCTCGGCGACTTGGTCAAGGGTCAGCACGGCATGCTGCGATGTCACCGACTGCTGGCCGGGCAATTTGATGCGACTGCTGTTCCGCAAATGGCTGCCTCCTGTATACGGCGGTGCCAGGGCTGGAGAGTGTTGCTTGGACGGAGTCGTGGATCCATTGTGGTGGTGTAGCGGGATGATGGTGCTGGGACTGGTGGATCTCGACATTCTCTAACCCGCCATGAAGAAGGCCGGCGTTCAATTTTCTCGTCGTCGTCGTGATCGCATCGAATCGGATCGTCGCTATCTGCCGGTGTCGCTGGGTGTGCTGGAGCCAAAATATCGATCGAGTACAGCGACAGACGTGGGCGAGTCGCAAAGGTGTTCTCTCAGGGAAAACATCCCTGTCGGACCGCGTGCAGCCAGCAGGTTCGGGTACGCGCCAATAGCCGGCCGGTCATTCCCAGCCACCCGTCTTTCCGGATTGAGCAGACAGCCAGGAACGCCAGCGCCCTCGCTGTCTCGCACGCCCTCATCACCACCATCGCACAACACCTCACCACACCGCCCGCACACCGCCACCACCCGACGACACCGCGCGCCTGGGGCCACGACGGTATTTGCGATCCATTTGCGATCTTCACGACATGCGCCGCGCCGAGTGACGTGCGTCCGGCCATTTGCGACCACAGGCAGACGCGTCCAGCGCCGCATCATAACAACGCGAACATCACCACGCAGCGCATTGCTTGTCATCCCACCACCACCCATTCCACTCCACTGCAAACACCACAACCATTGTCGCGTAGGGCGACTATATCCTCTGCACTACCGCAACCATGTTTTATGAGGCGTCGCTGTTGTCCAAGACGGGGCCACTTGCTCGCGTCTGGCTCGCCTCCAATCTCGACCGGAAGCTTACCAAACAGAACGTGATGCAAGCGAACCTGGAGAACAATGTGAAAGACATCATCGGCGAGAATCAGGCACCACTCGCTCTTCGTCTGAGCGGGCAACTGCTACTGGGAGTCGTCAAGATTTACAACCGAAAGGCCAAATACTTGATGGACGACTGCAGCGATGCATTGCTCAAAATCAAGATGGTGCGTCAGATTCACATCTAAAACGCGTAAAGAGACACGTCACTGACTACAGAACAGGCATTCCGGCCTGGAAATGTCGACCTGCCGAGTGATCAATCTCACAAAGCTAACCCAGCTGCTTTGACTCTCCCGGATACCATCACTGATCTAGATCTCTTCGCGCCCATGCCCGACCCCGAGGAACTTCTCCGCGAACCAGAGGTGCGTGCTCCAGGACAGGATCCTACCCTTCTCGACTATGGCATGAGCCAGATTATGGACTCCCAGACTCCTACGCGTACACAGAAGCGCCCTTTGGCGCTTCTTGACGATGATCTTGGTCTGGATCTCGGACTGGAGCTCGATGATGAGCGTGCAGCTGCTACACCAGAAAGCGATGGACCAAGTATCGAAATGGGTCGTCGTGCAGCGACTCCTCGACCCGACCAGCCGACTCTTCTCGAGAACGACGATCTTGGACTCGATTTTGGTTTCGACAACGACACGACTCTCCGGCAGACTACCGAGCAACCTGATGATCTACTTCTTGGCGATGATGACATGGCAATGGGCGGCATGGACGAGGATGTCGAGAGGGCCAACGCCGCCGCTCTCGAACGCGCTCAAGCTGCCGCCGAGCAACGGCAACGTGATTCCGTGTCACCTCTGTCCACCGTACGCAGCAGTGTCGAGCGCGATCTGGAGCGGACTTTTCAACTCGACCAGGCAGCCATGAATGAGGATGACGAAACGATGGCGCAAGCCGCACAGCGCGTCAAGCGACGAAAGCTCGTCCGCATGGATCATGAGACCATGATGAAGAGTGCCGACCTCAAGAAGCTTCAAGACGATCGATCTGCTATTACCAAGGCCCCTACATATCTACCCCGTGATCCGCTCCTCCTGTCTCTGATGCAGATGCAACGGAACGGCACTTTCGTCAGCAACCTCATGGGCGATGGTCGTATGCAAGGCTGGGCACCTGAACTACGTGGCATCCTATCTCTCGAAGTCGTCCGTAGCGCAGGCGACAAGAAGCGCAAGCGAGACTCTGGCATCGCGGACGTTGATACGGGTAGCGACAGGCAGGAAACCCCTCAACTCGAAATTCCCGATGACGAAGACTCTGGTGTTCAAATGGGAGGCGCCAGAGCTGACTTTGATGCCACTGTCGATGACGAAGAGGCCCCATTGAACCTGGACGATGACATCCACGAAGACGAAGCCTATGACGCTGGCGTCAATTTCGACATCACCGAAGCTCCTCTCCTCCACCCTTCACAATCCGGTCCCGTGGCCATTGGCACAAAGAAGATGGTCCATATGCTTCGCGAACATTTCGCGCCTGATCACCCCAGAGACGCTAATGAACCACCGACTCCTAGCAAACGTGTTAAAACCGTCGCCAAGTTCACGGATCTGTGTCCCGAAAACCAGACCACGCGACAAGACGCGACCAAAATGTTCTTCGAGCTTCTTGTCCTTGGTACGAAGGATGCGATTGCGGTCGAGCAAGATAGCAAGGGTCTGGGTGACCCCATCAAGGTCCGAGGGAAGCGAGGTCTATGGGGTGACTGGGCGGAGATGCAGTCTGGCGGAGAGATTGCTAGCCAGGAACAAGATGCTACTGCTGCTGCTGATGCCGCCGCCTCGAGGGCGAGAGAGTTGGCTACGGAGGTTTCGATCGAAGCTTAATCGGACTCTTCTCTTCTGGTTTGAAACAATGAGGGAAAATGACATGCAGCCTTTTGGGGATTGGAGGGAACTTTTTGAAAACTTTGAGCGATGGCGCTTTAGGCGTTATTGTTGTTGTTGCTGTTGCCGTTCTTGGAAGGCTTGGAGGAGGATTAAAAATTGGAAGCATCAGAGTTGATGGATGTTGTGAAGGAGTCGTCGCCGCCGCTCGGAACGACAAAAAAGGCAGGGAGAGAGAAAGAAAGCTAGCTTCGATGACTGGAGGCAGAACGACGGCAAATGAGCTTCGTCGAAGCACAAGAGAATGCATGAAGAGAAAAACTTGTTGTTATTTTGCTTGCGACCCTTCTTCATTTCTGTCTATCCTTGCGATTTTATGATATCCTCTTGAGCGAGTCTTACGATGGAGGACAGACGGGTAGCTTAGTCGTAGTTCTTAGTGGGTTCATGAGAATCGAGGCAGTATGGACCGGATTCGATGCGCTCGCCGTGTGTTTTCCTCTCGCTTGAGCTCCTTTCGATGACGTTGCGAAGCTCTCCTTAGGGTTTGGGGTTAAGTCTTAGGGTTACTGACATGAGGACCCAGGACCGATTTTTGCACATCAGTTGGCTGCTGTTGCTTGGAACAGGATCGGAAGGCAGATCTGAGATGAAAACGAGGGTTTCAATTTGATTGTGTGTTGCTGAACGCAAATGCGATGCGTGGGAGTTGAGATGTCGCATTTCGTGATTTCCATGCTAATGCTAAAATCCGCACAATGAAGATGAAGGGTCCGCACCCATGCATTTGGTCACCCAATCTTCTGCCTTTCCATACATTATCTTCATGTGTTCGTCTCATCCTACTCTCCTCAATGTCCTCACATCCCCACCATTCCCTTGCACCAACTCAATCCACAATTCGTCCTCCGCACCACTGCCTCGTTCACCTCCGCCGCCTATAGGGACAGCATGCCATCCAGCACCACCACCAGGAGAAACACCGTTCATGACACCCCAGTCCAGGTACTTCTTATTCGAACACAATCTAATCGCCAGCTCAAGTCCGATCACGCTAAAAGTCTGGTCGACGCGGCCATCCAATTTGTACCATGGAGCTGCACCTGGATGTAGACGCATAGCTTCACCAACGCCTTCGAATGCAAGCATCGGAACGCCGTTGTCCGAGAAGAGTTCCCATTCTCCGACAGTCACTTCGTCCGAGTTTGTGTTGGTCGGCGTTCTTGTCCCTGTGCCAACGCCGCCCAGATTGAGAGAACTCACTAGTGAGGTAGGCGTTTGAACGCGGCTGTGGGGAGTTTGATTTTGCGGAGTCTTGAAAGAGTAAAACGCATTGGCTGGGGTGATGGAGATCGTAGGTGTAGGTGGAGAGTTGCTGGGCTGTGGCCGTTTCTTCCGCGCTGTCCATGTGCCAATGAAGTCAGTCCACAAGTCTCCAAAGTTGACGCCTTCGGGAACGAGGTAAGGTACAATATCTGTCAGCTTCCCACACCCGGGGAGTTTGTCGTACTGTGGCCAACCTCGAAACGCAAAGACCGCCGCTACCAACTTCTTGATAGTCGGCCAACCGAGGGCGGAGTTCGTCATGATGGCGAGGCTCATAAGGCGAGGGTTGTTGATGCAGTCAGGTACTTCTTTGATTCTGTGCGTGGAAAGAACGTAGCAGGTATATCCCGGATCGTTGTCTCCCGAATGCCCGAAGAATGTCTCGTTCAGACCCCATCCAAGACCCATCGACGAGTTCTCATCACTTGGGGCTGCAAGACTGAGCATCTTGCGTGCCGTCTTGGTAGTCAGGAAACCGTCGTTTGAGTATAGCGATTTCTGTATTGCGGAAGTCGCCTTGAGTAGCTCTGAGGGAGTTGTCCAAAGTCCGGCTGCTGCAAGCTCTGTGAATCGGTGGTAGCCTCGAGGTGAGGGCGTGCCAGGCGTGAAGGCAGTGACATGTGCTCTGGCATAGTTATTGTCGCCAGGAGCGGGATCGCCATATCGACTTCGATGCATGTTCAAGGGCGCCAGGACCATTTCCTGCATCAAGTCGGCGAACGGTGTCCAAGTAATCTGCTCCAGCACTAACTGCAGAAGGGTATACCCTCCCCCGGAATAACTGAAGCAACTCCCAGGAAAGCTATCAAATCGTATTCGCGGGGTGTTGGAAGGCGGCTTGCCAGTGAATATCTCTCCATATTTCGCAGGCTCGCCCATATATCCAGGGAAGCCGTGTTGGGACAAACCAGCACGATGGCTAAGAAGCATGGCTATTGTCACATATCGCAGCAAATGTCTCGTGTTATCGTCAACGATAGCGTTTATGATGTTTGCTGGAATGTGGTCGATGACCTTGGTCTCGTATTTCAGTCTGCCTTGGTCCACAAGCTTGGCGACTGCTAAAGCTGTGATCGCTTTTGATATGCTGCATGCCTGGTATATCGTTTCTGAATTCTCTTCGCCTCTTGAGGTGACATTGTGCTGTATCGGACTTAGAGGGTCATCGAGATAAGCCACTGACACAGATGGAATGCCGGCCTCTCTAAGCTGGCCAGTGTTGACCATGAATGTCTCAAGATCCTTCAAGACGCCCATGTTGTTTGTGCAGCGCAAAAGTACCGCCAGGCAGGACTTCGTGGTGGCCTTCGACTGTGTAAAGTTGTGAGATAGATGGGAGAAATTCGGCTTTCAAACGTCGCTCCAGTGCTGTTTGTCAGTTGTTCTCATACCGGACATGGTTCACGCCCAGCTTTGGAGCAAATCCAGTAGTAAAGTCATCAAAATGCCTGTCGTCTCGACTCACCGTGATTACTGAGTTTAGAGGCCAGCCGCACGCGGTGTTTGGTCCTGGCTGCATGTTCCTACCGGAAGTACCGTATCCCGACTGGCGCCGAGAGGCCTATCCTTACAGAGATCGTTCTTGACGGAAGGTGGATCTCACCACCATACGAGCTAGCATGCAGACCAGCAAGTCGTGGCGTTCGTACTTTGGCGAATATGGCCACAGCATGCTCGGAGTTAAGAACAGAACGCCGATGGTGGACCAGCTACTGCAGTACCGGAAAGTCAGTACAATTCAACCTCGATGGAAGGCGTGCTAGAATGCGGCCGCTCCGTGCCGATCGAGAGCATTGTATGTGTAAGCCTCCTGAACCAGTACTTTTGAGGTTCGAGTTGCCAGGTCGGCGTTGCCATTTTGAAGTCCGTTCCCGTCCTCAGGCAGTACCAAGCTTTTCAGGTGGATGCAATTCATGTGGTGCAGGCAGCAGTGCAAATGTCTCGAGGTGAAGGCCAAGTCTTAAGCACGAAGGGAACGAGAGGACGCGAGTGAACACACGCGTTTGCCGCGGAATGCGTGGTCGAGATATTGAGAAGCACCTGATCTCAACAAAAGGCATTTTGTGCATGGCGGGACGAAGCATGTCAGTGCTTGTGCATCAGTAAAAGAGATGACGTGACGAGGAGAAAGGAGCACAGAAGTTGGTGTTTGGAAACTGGAAGTATCTGCATAGTGAAGAAGGGACGCTGCACTTCCTTGCAGCCACGGCTTCAAAGATCACGCGGATATTAGATGGATGCCGCAACAACAACATCACCACATCGGCCCGTGGCGTGATACATCTCGCAATCATCCAATTAGCTCATGCGCAGTCGACTATATGTATCAAGTGTCACCCAGCACTGCGTAGTTGACATTTTCGTAGAACGAGTGTTATGATTTTGCTTTTTGCCATGCTGTTCTGGATGGTATATCTTCGTCTCACAAGCACACGCAATCTGGTATCATACAGACCGTCACCCGCCTCTCATCCATATAACAAGACTTTGGCCGTCCCCAGATGAAGAAACCAACGCCGATTGTGTTCAAAAGTCGCTAAAATAATCATCACAAAGTAAAACTGCCGTCTCAACGCGCCTCCGTGGCGGTGAGAAGTTCAAGTCTTGGATCCCCGTTTCTCTGCGGGCTTCTACGCCGCCGCACCTGCAGTTACAGTCTCGACTTCAATCTTAGGCATGGCGGCGCCAGTACCTCCGAGATCTGTGGCCTTTTGCTTGGGGTTCTTGGTATAGTAGTTGTTGATGGCGGATTTGATGGCGTCCTCTGCGAGCATGGAGCAGTGCACTATCACGAATCAGCAAGCATTCTTCCCTACCACTCTCCATCTATCAGATGCATATGGATTACTCACACTTCACAGGCGGCAGGCAAAGTTCCTTCGCGATCTCCGTATTCTTGATCCGGCCGGCTTGCTCGAGCGTCATTCCTCTCACCAACTCGGTCAAATAACTCGAACTGGCAATCGCAGACCCGCAGCCGAACGTCTTGAACTTGACGTCTTCAATCATGTCCTTGCCATCTTTGTCTTTACCCACTTTGATCTGCAGCTTCATGACGTCTCCACATGCGGGTGCACCAACGAGTCCAGTGCCGACGTCTGCGTCGGTCTTCTTCATGCTGCCCACATTGCGGGGGTTGTTGTAGTGGTCGAGGACCTTCTCATGGTACGAGCGGCGTGCGGGTTGTTGAACTACGGGTGCTGCTGTCCGTGCGGCGAAGGCGGTTCGTGTTGTTGAGTTCGCTGCTGTGCGGAGGGCCGAGGTGGCCGTGACCGGCGCTGTGGCGAGAACACGCTTGAACATTGTGGTGGCTTCTCACGAGTTGGCGCAGTAAGTTGAGGTTCTTGTGAGGTTGATTGATCGGTTCCGGTGATGAAGATTGTGTGGTGGTGGATTGTAGGTGTGCAGGCGATAATGAAGCATGGGCTGCATCATACTTCTCAGAGCTTTGTGGTTCTCGCCTCGGCCGACTTCCCGCAAGTCGGGACGCTTGAGGAAGGCGCGTCATTGGCCGCTGCCTCGCCAAGACCAGGGTCTCCGACGCTCAAAGAGGCAAACGTCAGCGAAGTGGTCAGAAGTCACTGCTGGGAATCATGACTTTGTTGAGTTCGTGAATGCTTCATTTTCATGCTTGCTGCCAGTCTATGCTAGCGACTATGGTACAGTGGCAGCACGCGTCTCTCATGCTTCATGAAATGTGCTCGACCTACTCGAGCAGGCTTGCCTGATTCGCGTACAGCACATCGACCACGTTGCCCAGCTTCCCAATCGTGTCGAGCGCGGCGTCGTAGCCCTTGTCCCGCTCCGCTTCTTCAAAGATCTCGAGCACACCTTGCCCCTGGTCAACAATGCCGATGATGACTCGATCCAGAATCATCTGCGCCAGCTTGCGCTCGACTTGACCGACGTCCAACCCGACCATCTTTGCAACGTGGGTGATCTCAACGCGCGAGAATGGCTCAATGACCTTGATCAAGTTCTGCTCCAGCATGCTGTCGTAGAGGCGGCGCAAATGTGATGCGATGAAGCGATCGCTTCCGAGCTCATAGCGATACGAGTGCAGAGCCTGCTCGTACTCCTCCAGACTTCGATTGTTGTGTGCACGAGCGACGGCCTTCATGGCGTCCAAGTTCTTTCCTGCGTACTTAATGGCATGCTTCGAAGTCATGAGCGCATCGACATCGTCCTTGAGGTTGAGCATGATCTTGCAGAGAAGCATGTACTGCAGAGCAGCAGTTGCCTTGGTAGTGTCATCCAGTCCGTGATAGCCCTCCATGGCTTCGATGAAATATGAGAACGCCGTGTTGAAGTCGCCATCCTCAGCATGTAGTTGTCCAGACTGCATGTCCAGCCCAGCTTGCAGAAGTGGTGGTGTGTACACGGATGCCGCGCTCGTCCTCGCGCTGGTCAGCGCGGCTCTTCCCTTGGGAATGTTTCCCAGTGCGTGATAGACTCTGCTCTCCAGCAACTGCACCTCGACCAGCACCAGCTTGTCATCCAATCTCTTGAGCTCCTTGAGCAAATTGTTGATGAGGGTAAGCGCATCGTAGTATGCCTGCGTCTGCATGTACAGATTCACCAGCCGGACCTCCAGGCTCTGTCGCAAGAAGCCTTGCTTCTGGGAAACGGCCCAATCGATCGATGATTTCGTGACGGCGATCTGGGTGTCGGTGGTCTTGGGGATGGCGGCGAGGAGGTCGAGCAATTGTCGTACTGTCACACTGTCAGTAAGCTGCTCTCGAACAAAAAAGCTCAGCGATTGCCAACGTACCCAGCTTCGCCGTCTTCGCCCTCGCGAAGCTCGTGAGGACATTCCGTGTCTGCTCTATGAGGCTGACGAGATCCTGTGTGCGCTGTTGATCGCGAAGCAGCTCACCGAGCGCAGTGAGAGCATTTTCGAAATCGCGCAATGCCTTGTCATTCTGTCCTGGCGGTCTTGATAGAATGTCCTTGTAGACGATCTCTGCCTGCCGTGGGTTGGTTACGGCCAGCTTCCGGGCTGCCTCTATCCGCTTCGCATTCTCACTCTCGTCTACCGCCATCTTTGAGTCCGCAGTACCGCTGCGACCAGTATGGAGACTTTGGTTGTGGTCGGCGAAGATGGGCAGACAGTGCAGATGTGATGACAAATGATCGTGTGTTGTGGTTGTAACGGAGCTTCAGGCACGAACAGCTGCGTCGGTGTTGCCGTTGCCGCGCGAAGTCCGCGATCTGCTGGAGATCGTCATGGTGCCTCAGGCAGAAGCGGCTACTGTCCAGCCATGCCACGCCGTGAATTATTGTGGTACGCTCTATCAAATTCTATCTGCTCACATCTTGCCTCATTGTAGTACGATTGAAGTCGCTGAATAGACACGGCCATCATGTCAGTGCCGCTATCGCAAAAGCCAGATCCACACTCGCATCGAAAGCGAAGTACAGTAATCGATGAGATCTGGCGGTCGGATTTAAAGTTCGTGGCCGACATCACTTCAAAAGTTTTCTCCGGTAAATGCAGTATCAACTCTACATGGGAGTTACTGTGTCTTAAGCCTCCGTATCTCGACAAAGCTCCAACATACCTGTTCCAAGCCATGATGTTGGACACTACACTTTGTGGTGAAGCAATCGTGTAATCAAAGGTTGCGGAGGCAGCTCAAGTATACAGCTTTTCGTGCATTCAAGCTGCCCTGCGACAGATCAATGCCATGTGGTCTAATCCTGGCGTTCGACCACCCGAGTGTCGGAGATATAAGCGCAACCGAACGTCCGGAGAGGCCAGCCAGGATATACATTCAACGTGATATGCCCTCGCCCAGATATCAGAGGCACATTCACTCAAGTTCATCAGCTTCAAGTTCAAACACTTCGACTTCTCCGATACGCTCCGCAGTACCATGGCAGCCGGCAAAATCCAAGAGGTTACTTTTCATAATCGAGGTGTACGCATTGCCGCACACCTTCATCTTCCAGCGAGTTTCGATGAAGGCCGGAAATATCCTGCGCTTGTCGGAGTTCACCCAGCAGGTGGTGTCAGAGAGCAGACGATCGCCTCTACGCACAGCGGCTCGTCGCACATGGTTTCGTGGTAGTGGTCTATGACTCTTCTTATCAGGGTGCGAGTGGAGGGAGCCACGTCTCCTGGAGGACCCCACGATCAGAGTGGAAGACGCCCGATGCGCAGCGGACTTCTTGACCATTCAGCATTTCGTCGACAATGAGCGCATGGGCGTCTGTGGGGTATGCGCGGGTAGTGGATGCGCTCTCGCCGTTGCCCAGATCGAACGCCGCTTCAAGGCAGTGACTGGAATTAGCGCCACACCCATGGGCGAAGCGGCAAGAAGCTTTTTTGGGCATGCTATCCCTCCGACCGAGCAGATCAAGTCGCTCGAGGCACTTGCAGCGCAGAGGACGGCTGAAGCTACCGGCGCGGCTCCAGTCTATATCCCTTTCGTTCCCGAAAAGCTGGAACACATCGATGAAAAGACCCCATCCATGCTTCGAGAGGGCTACGACTATTATCGGACGCCGCGCGGCGAGCATCCCAATTCCAAGGGGCGATTCTTGATGACCAGCATGGGCAGAATGCTGACATACTCTGTCTTCGCGCAGCTGCCAACACTTCTGACTCAGCCTTTACCCTTGATTGCTGGTAGCGAGG
Source organism: Cercospora berteroae (assembly GCA_002933655.1). Classification (NCBI taxonomy): domain Eukaryota; kingdom Fungi; phylum Ascomycota; class Dothideomycetes; order Mycosphaerellales; family Mycosphaerellaceae; genus Cercospora; species Cercospora berteroae. Next base: position 57,278 of record PNEN01001747.1, read on the forward strand.
CGGACACCAAGTTCTATAGCGATCAAGCGTATGCTTTGTCCAAAGGCCCGAAAGAGCTGTTTGTTGTGGAAGGCGCGTCGCATATCGCGCTCTACGACAAGCCGGAATACGTCGACCAGGCTGTAAATAAGCTCGTCTCATTCTTCGGACAACTGTAAACTAGAATTTTAGGGTCAATTCAGTAGCTTAGATTGCTTTACCTAGCACTTTAAGATTGGAAAGGTAGTGTCAGATATCATTTCGTTGCACGCTTGGTGCAGAACTCTTCAATTCCGCATGTCCTACGAGGATCTCTTTCGGTAGCACAGTGACGCATCTTCTCCTCGCCTTGACTGCCGCGCTACCATTCTTGTCGAGAACTCGGAGGCGACAATCAAAGCATCCACAGCTGCCGGGAAGTTGCGTTTTCGTGAGTGTGGTAGAAATACATGTATCGTGCTGTCGTCACATCGGCGTATGATGGCGTCGCTAGAATGAGTTGTCGCTAGCCTCGAAAGCTGGAATCGATGCCCCTGCGGCGGCGTGCTAGTACTGTGTTGTTGCGGCCAGGAGATAGGAGAGGAGCTCTCGCCATGGCGCAGGCCCAGGCGCGGGCACAGCCGAGATTCTCAAAGTTTCTCGGCCCGCGACGGACTCTCTCCGATTTTTGAGATTCCATCGTCTCTTCGTTCGCGACTTTCTTGCGAAGAACATGGCTGCACGATGGTAAGTCGCACCCTTGCACTTCTGCTTGCGTATTGCATGCTGATAATCTTCTAGAAAATCAAAGCGCTCACTCGCTCGACGAGCTCCATCCAGACTCCCGGCAGCGATGTTGCTCGCCAACCTCGAAATCTCGATCCCGCAGTGCACCCATTCGAGCGGGCCCGAGAGTACACACGCGCTCTAAATGCTACAAAGCTTGAGCGCATGTTTGCTGCGCCGTTTGTTGCTCAGTTGGGAAGGGGTCATGTAGACGGAGTATACTCTCTAGCCAAGGACCCGAAAGCGCTCGAGCGGCTCGCGAGTGCCAGTGGCGATGGTGTCGTAAAGGTCTGGAACCTTCCCACGCAAGAAGAAGTGTGGCAGACACAAGCACATCAGAACCTGGTCAAGGGCATATGCTGGACGCAAGATCAAAAGTTATTGAGTTGTGGGACAGACCGATATGTCAAGCTTTGGGATCCGTACAACACTGCGACCGGCAGCAAGCCGCTTGCGATGTGGACAGGGACCAATGCCTTCTCTTCGTTGACCATGCACCGGCATGAGCGCAACTTCGCTGTCGCGGCATCTGCCACGGTGCAGGTCTTCGACGTTGATCATCCTTCAGATACACCACTCCAGAGCCACACGTTCACAGGTGCGATCGACACGATAACTGATCTGAAGTTCAATCAGTCCGAGACTTCCATTCTAGCAGCAGTATCGAATGACGGCTACTTAACATATTACGACTTACGGACGTCCTCGGCCCTGCATCGACAGAAGCTTCGTATGGCTGGTAATAGCATTGCCTGGAATCCTGTTGAGCCATTCAATATTGCTGTGGGAAAGGAGGACCACGACATCAACATATTCGACATGCGGAATCCTACCAAGGCCTTGAATACACTCAAGGATCATGTATCGGCAGTCATGTGTGTAGACTGGTCCCCAACTGGGCAGGAACTAGTCTCAGCGTCGTACGATCGATCGATTCGATTATGGACACCGCTCAAATCTGGTCGTAGCCGGGAACCATACCACACCAAGCGCATGCAGCGCGTCTTCTCGTGCACCTTCACTGGAGACTCCGCATACGTACTTTCTGGATCTGATGATGGTAACGTCCGTTTGTGGCGTTCAAATCCCAGCGAACGGAATGGCATCAAATCGGCAAGAGAAAGGCAGAAGATCGAATATGATCAGGCACTCAAGGAGAGGTGGAAGCATATGGCAGAGATCAAGAGAATCGCCAGACACCGACATTTACCTAAGGTGATCAAGAAGGCTGGCGAGATCAAGACTGAGGAGTTGCAGGCGATCAAACGACGCGAGGAGAACGAGAGGAAGCACACACGAGCTGGTCAGAAGAAGAGGAGAAGTGAGAGGGAAAAGGCTGTTGTGGCCGTTGAGCAGTAATGCACAAAACCTCTTCTTACGACTTTGATGTTCACAGCATAGCGACGGCGTTCCGGATTATCAGCATTTAGAGGTGCGACATGATACCACGCCTGGGGATAGTCGAATGTAGCAAAAAGTACTGTACGTTTACCAAAGCAATCCTCCAACGAAAGTCATGGTCGATGGCGAACCAGATCGTCCAATCAAGTCCAAGGTTCCGGCTCGGATGTTTCCGCTTCCGTCCAGTTCTTTGCCTCTCTTCGTTTCTGCCAACCTTTGACCACATCTCAATCACCTCATCGCACTACCACCGCCCTCACCGCACCCTCAGACGAATCCACCACAGCTCCTCCATCATGTCTTCGCGCGGCGGCGGCACTACCCTCTATGTCACTGGCTTCGGCCACGGCACGCGCGCCCGGGACCTTGCCTACGAGTTCGAGCGGTACGTCTGCGAAACCACAAACACCTTGACGCACAGCCCTCCCCCTCACCCGCATCATTGCGCACCCAGCGCATCACACATTGTCCTCCGACTGCTGCTACCCCTCGAGTTGCACTTTAGCCGATCACGCACGAAACGAACCATTGGAGTAAAACTGACATCTTCGAAGATACGGTAGATTGGTTCGCTGCGACATTCCGGCACCTCGTACTGCATCCAGCAGACTGTAAGAATATCGAACATTGGAACGCGAAACGCTGAGCTGACGCAACACAGCTTCGCTTTCGTTGAGTATGAGAACCGCAGAGACGCTGATGATGCATACTACGAGATGCACAACAAGCGCATTGGCCGTGATGACCTGCTGAAGATCGAGGTAAGGAATTGGCAACACTCAGCGCGCAAAACGTTTACTGATGAGCCACCCGCAGTGGGCACGCACACCACCATCCGCTAGCTGGAGATTCGATACCGGCAGTGACCGCCCGCGTGACAGCCGCGAGCGCGACTCCGGACGCAGCGAGCGGGGTGGCCGTGATAGGCGCGAACGCTCTCCACGCCGCCGCTCTGGCTCTCCCCCACGGAGCCGTCGCTACGACGATGACCGCGAGGGCAGTGCCCGGGAACGTGATTACGAGCGTGGCTCTCGCCGCGATGACCGCGACGACCGCCGTCGCGAACGCACTCGCAGCCCAGAGGGCGATCGTGACCGTGGGGATCGCGATCGGGACATGAAGGATCGTGACGCGCGAGACGACGACCGCGACGCAGACCGTGACGCCGATCGCCCAGCACGAGACGAGCGCGAGCGCGAGTTCGAGGCCAACGGAACGAACGGCGAGACCTCAAAGGGTGAGTAGGAACCTCTTGATGATATGACACAGCGTACTGATAGCCTCGCAGAAGAGGCACGAGAGGAGGAAGCACCACCAGCTGCTCATGATGACTTGGACACTGCCGAATAGAGGTTCAACTGACACAGTTCACCAGCTCTCGACGTCAAAATGCGCGACGCATGATCATCGAACGGCCGACGATCGCAAGCAGCACTTCGAGACTGAGCACTATCGATGCACCTCCTCCGAAGCGAACACACCAATAAAGCGGGAATGGAAGAAAGAGTTGAGTTGGCGTTTGGTAAAGTGTAACATCAGCATGACTACGGGTTTTGAGACTGCTGCAGAGATACAACTTCATTCTCACAGGATCGAGTTAGCAACGGCCGAAGTCTTCCACGAAGCGGATCGAACGTATTGACTTTCCACCCCGCCGTCGTCTCCCTCGATGCGACCCCGTCCTTCGTCGTCTTTGCCTTTTCGAGCGGCCGTAACCAGAGACAGCAACCCTCCATCGCCCACGTCCACGTCCGCCCCCATCGTTCGTCGGTCTCCGCCCGCCCCTCGCCAGCAACACGCTTCCGATCGACCTGAGCTAGCTATCTCATGCTCGACTGCGACTGCGACGAAGCGGCACTAACTAGCAGGGTCATTTCAGTTCTTTCTGTATGTCTATTGTCCACTAACACCAACACCCAGCAGCTTGTAGGGCCCCAAGGTGAGGTACTCAGGCAATCGAACGGTATCCTTCTGCGTCATGTTTCATCAATACCCTGCAAGTCTTGCAGCAACACGTGCGAATAGCAACGGAATAGACAAAGCATGTGTCTTGTGTTCATCATGGCCTTTCAATACGGCGTGTCGTCATGTGCATATACTAGTACATTTCTACTCTAAATCCTCTGGCCGTTTCGCCGGACTCCTCAGATTATCATTCCTCTGAGACTCGCGACTTCGGTCGTGATCTGTAGCCAAATGCAATGAATCTCGCATCAAACCTCCAGCTTCCGAGCCCATGCTGTCTCTTCCGATTGCGAACTCATCCGCCTGCTCTATGCTGCTCCTCTTCCCAGACTGTACATCCGCCTCTACGGCTGACACAATTGCATGTGCTTCATCTTTTGCTTCCCTGCTCATTCCTGAATATTTTAACCAGTTGTACGCAGCAATACTCGCGATCGTGACAATGAGCCCCGAAACATTAATTGGCGACAGCTCATCACCGAAGGTCGCGCTTGCCGCACTGATCGTCAACACTTCCTTGAAAATTCCGCAAACGGAGAGTGTGACCACTGATGTCCTCTGCAGAAGCGCAAATTCGGCAGCGACCATCATGAATGCCAGACATCCTGGAAAGAGTAACAGGAGAACTCCAACAAAAGTTCCTTTGGCTTCCGTCAGATCGTGCAGGCCCACCAGAACGGCTCGAGGTCCTTCAATCGGCACAGCCAGAATGAATAGTACAAAAAACATGACAGGCGTCAAGAAGAAAATCGAACTGAAAGGGTTACTCGTGGCTCGATTTCGCAACAGTAGGATCTGTGTCAAAGACCACCGGAACCCAGAACAGAGTGATGCAGTCATTACAAGAATGAAACCTAGGGCGTTGAAAGCTGCTTCTCCAGATACCATGAGAATTACACCAACGGTCATGAGGAGGATGATGAGACAGAGTTTTATGGTAGGTTGTTCGAGGCGAAAGATGAACGCGAAGAGGAGGACGAAGGCCAGGACGGAGGATTTGCACATGGTGAAGAATGTGAGGCTTATGAAGCGGAGAGAGAAGTTTCCTAGGCCGATGTCCAGGGCTGTGGCGCTGCCGCAGGGGGTTATGCGGGTTAGATAGAAGGATTTGGTCATGAGGGGTTGCTTTTGATGTTGTTGTTGTTGTTGGCGGGGTCTGGTTTCTGATCCGACTTGTTCGTAGCGGTGTGTTTCGTGCCCTTGTCCTCCTTCGTCGCCTGAGGGATTTGGTGGTATAATGTTGCCGTTCTTGTCTCTTCCTGGCCGGAATCGTGGTAAGAATATTATGACCAGGCTCGCGAGGGAGAATTGTACGAGCATGTGGACAGAGGTGGTGAACAAGGGAAAGTGGAAATCCAGGTTCTCTGCCGAGAACATCCATTTGTTGTAGACAGATATGGATATGCTGAAGGAGTACCACAGCAGGATAAGAACGCCATTGATGAGGAGGCGCCGGATGAGTGCGGTCTTTGCTATCCCTTTCTCCTCGGCTGTGAGATGTGCATGATGTGATTGAGATAGCCTCCGGTGCCTTCGCCTGCGTCGCTTCTTACGTTCAGTCTGTGTCAAGCCCGTCTCTTCATCATCAGAGTCGTAGTCGCCGTCGTGGGCGGAAGGATATGTTTCGTCGTCGGAGGAGTGCATGGAGGACAGTTCCATGTCGATGGACTGATCGGATTCGGAGGCTCTCTTATATTCCCCGCCCGCTGTCGCTGCTCCTCCGCTCTCCAGATCGGCGGCGGAGGCTGGTGAGGTGTGTATGGGGGGTCGACTGCTGGATGCGTTGTGTTTCGTTGATGGCTGAGAGAGGAGGCTACCGCTCCTCGGGCGAGATCCGTCCATTTCCGGGCGACGGTGTTATTGCTGGGGACCGTGGTTGTAACGCGGTGTTGGATGCATCGCGTGAGCTGCGGTCAGAAGCCGCTCCTATTCGCGTACAGAGGGTGTAAAGAATCCTACGAACCCCTGCTAGTGTTGTTTGAGTAACTAAACCCGATAT